>QXTE01000144.1:546851-734505 GCA_003942145.1 Platysternon megacephalum | reverse complement strand
TACTGCAAGGTTTGATGAGGGAACCGCAGCTAGCACCCCACTGCCAGAGGCTCCACCCTCTGACTCAGCAGGGTCAGGTGACGAGCAGTGGACTGCTGATTGGATACCACCGGCTATAAAGCTTCCTGTTCCTTTCCCACCCCTTGTCTGAGCAACTAGTTGCTAGCCTGGTCTGCTGATGACGACCAGACTGCTGAGACCTCCTCCTTGCCTCCTTGCCTGGTTCTCGCTCCTGTTTCCTTGCTCTCCAGTTACGGGCTTTGACCCTTGGTGTGACTTCTGGCTCCCGTTTAACCCTCAGGCATGGCTTCTGACTCTGCCTTCGGCTGTGGCCTACGGCATGACTCCTGACCATGACCCTGACTCTACTTTAGGCTCTGACCTCTAGGTCAGACCATCCATGTTCTGCGCCCTGACGACCTCTGTAAACGGTTCTTAATAAACAGACAGTTTAGCTTTAGAAACATGGGAGTCCTGCTATCCTCCAGCACACGACACATGAAACATGGTGGCTGCAGTCAGTCTAGTGAGACCCACAGTGAGATTAACAGGCCAAGAAACCGGCACTCAGAGCAAAGCAGCAGCTGTGAAACACACCCTGTCAATCTACATCAGGGGTCTCAAACACGCGGCCCGCGGGCCGCATGTTGCCCGCAGGGCTATCGCATGCAGCCCGTGAGCTCCCCCCGCCCCCCCCGCCCTCCTCCCCCCGACGTTTACCTGGCCGACCCGCACCGGGGGCAGGGCAGGCTCCCTGCTTGCTTGCCCTGCCGCCGCCTCGCACCAGGAAGCAGCTGGAACCTGGGGGAGGAGGGGCGCAGGGGGGTGTGTGGCTGTTGCTTCAGGCACCGCCCCCAGCAGTTCCCATTGGCCGGGAATGGGGAACTGTGGCCAATGGGAGCTGCTGGGGGCGGTGCCTGAAGCAACAGCCACACACCCCCCTGCGCCCCTCCTCCCCCAGGTTCCAGCTGCTTCCTGGTGCGAGGCGGCGGCAGGGCAAGCAAGCAGGGAGCCTGCCCTGCCCCCGGTGCGGGTCGGCCAGGTAAACGTCGGGGGGAGGAGGGCGGGGGGGGGCGGGGGGAGCTCACGGGCTGCATGCGATAGCCCTGCGGGCAACATGCGGCCCGCGTGCCGCGTGTTTGAGACCCCTGATGTAGATTGACAGGGTGTGTTTCACAGCTGCTGCTTTGCTCTGAGTGCTGGTTTCTTGGCCTGTTAATCTCACTGTGGGTCTCACTAGACTGACTGCAGCCACCATGTTTCATGTGTCGTGTGCTGGAGGATAGCAGGACTCCCATGTTTCTAAAGCTAAACTGTCTGTTTATTAAGAACCGTTTACAGAGGTCGTCAGGGCGCAGAACATGGATGGTCTGACCTAGAGGTCAGAGCCTAAAGTAGAGTCAGGGTCATGGTCAGGAGTCATGCCGTAGGCCACAGCCGGAGGCAGAGTCAGAAGCCATGCCTGAGGGTTAAACGGGAGCCAGAAGTCACACCAAGGGTCAAAGCCCGTAACTGGAGAGCAAGGAAACAGGAGCGAGAACCAGGCAAGGAGGCAAGGAGGAGGTCTCAGCAGTCTGGTCGTCATCAGCAGACCAGGCTAGCAACTAGTTGCTCAGACAAGGGGTGGGAAAGGAACAGGAAGCTTTATAGCCGGTGGTATCCAATCAGCAGTCCACTGCTCGTCACCTGACCCTGCTGAGTCAGAGGGTGGAGCCTCTGGCAGTGGGGTGCTAGCTGCGGTTCCCTCATCAAACCTTGCAGTACGGTGGTACAGAGGGTAAGGCTTTTGCTTGGCTCCCACATGGGTTTAAGACCCAGGGTGCCTGCCAGGGGTGCTACAACTGCAGTAAGCATGCTGGCCTGGTACATGTAGCCTGCCTTCCTCCTGCAGCCTGTGCGCCGCCTTACAGGCAGATTTTTATAGGGAGGATCCACCCACGTGGATCAGATCCTTGGTTCATAAGTGACGAGTTTGAAAAATTCTGGTACCATCTAGATACTGTATGCGCAGAATACATCCTGCCATCCACCATGCACCCTTGTGCCCATGTCGTGCTCCATTGATTACATCCTCATAACGAGAGCAGCTTAGGTAATCACGTAATCTTAGAGCGCTAACACCAGCTAGAGGGAGGGGGAGCAGCACAAGCAAGTGATGGTCATGCCGAGGCAGAAGCAGCCAAACACTAATCTCAGGATTTGTGCGGGTAAGGTGACTAACACGCAAGAGGGGAATGCATGTATGATGGCGCCCGTGCATAAAGGCTGGAGCTGCCCAGAAAACACACTAAGTTCTGGGAATGCATGAACCATCTGTGAAGGTTGTGAGGTTTTCCTGGACAAGTCCCATTCACTTTATGCTCCCTCCTTTTGGCCTATCTGTAAGATGGAGATAATGGCAGCTGGTTTCCCTTGTAAAGAGTTTGAGATCTAAAAGTGCTGTATAAACAGGGCCGGCGCAACCCTTTAGGCGACCTAGGCGGTCGCCTAGGATGCCAACATTTGGGGGGCGCCGGCACCCCGGTCGTTGTCGGAATTTCGGGAGCGGGACCTTCCGCCGCCTCTGTCGGGGGTGGCATTTCGGGGGTGGGACCTTCCGCCGCCTAGGGCGGCGAAAAAGCTGGCGACGCTCCTGTGTATAAATGCTAACTAGGATTGTTGTGTTTTATTACAGTTGTCTTTCCCTGTTCCTCCTTATCCCTTTCTTTTTAATAATAGCAAAACTAACAATATTTTTGGCTGGGATATAAAAAAAACCCCCAAAGGATTTAGGAGCACACTTCCAATTGAAAGTCAGTGGGCCTTGTAGATGGAGGCAGTGTGGCCTAATGGCTAGTGCACAGTGTTGGGACTCAGGAGAATAGCATTCTATTCCTGGCTCTGCCACTGGCCTGCTGGGTGACCCTGGGCAAATCATTTCATCACTCCGTGCCTCAGTTTCCTCATCTGTGGAATGGGTATAGTGATGCTGCTCTCCTTTGTAAAGCATTTTGAGATCTACTGCTGATAAGAGCCAGGGAGTGTCCCTCTGACAAATTCAAAAAACCTCCTTCTCAATAAATAAAAGACAAAGGGGAATATTTTGATGACATAACATTGGCATAGCATTTCTGCAGCAAGACATAGGTATATTGGCTCCCTGTGAATCTGTTCTGGGTTTTTGTGCTTCATACGATTGACTTAACGAAATGGTTTCTGATATCTGACTGATCGAAGCTTATTCTGTTCCAGGCGATGTGGATACAGCAAAGCTAAACAAGATCCAGAAGAAGAAAAGATGCACTTTCATAATGGCCACAGTAAGTGAAGACTTAAAATACGTATATGCGTTTGTGGCTCAGCTTCTATTTCTGGCTTTGCATGGTACTAAGAATAATGAATAACAATCGAGATTTCTTCAGCAAATGGTCAGTTGGTATCCAGTAGAAAAAGAGATCAGTTGATTCTGTTATGCAATAAGGCCCCAATCCTGCAAAGACTTAAGAACATGGTTAACTTTATGCATAAAATAGTCCCATTGACTTCAGTGGGAGTACTTGTGTGTAAAGTTAAGCATATGCATAAGTCTTTGCAGGATTGAGGCCCGAATGAGTGATTTAATTATAACTTACCTTTTTAGTCAGTAATATCTCAACAATTTTATTGCATTCCTCAGTCCTCTATTACATGACGCACATAATTTTTAATCTTGCTTGGTTAATCCATTGCAGCCAGACACTTTTGTAGTTTGGAGGAATGAGCACGAGGTTTGGAACCTGAAGATTCTATGAGTCTATTTCTCTCTTTGCTAACAATGTGGACTTATCCCACCTCAACTTCCTCAGCTGTACAATACTTCTCCTTCCGCACTAGGGTGTTGGGAGAATTAATTAGTTAACAATTGTAGGTGGACTTGAACATGTGACATACAACTCTAGCCCTTCTATAAATCTAGGGTCAGATTTTACAAACTTTTGTAAAGTGCTGTGGGATCTATAGATGAAAAGTGGTAGGTGTTACTTATCTAAAGCATTTTTACCTTATCCGCACTAGCGTATATTCAAATCTCTATCACTGCTATTTAATGCAGGCAGCAGGAAGCCAATCAATTCAAGGACTGCATTGTGAACCTCTTACTCAAGCGGATGAGTAGTTACTCTGCCAGTAGCGTTAATGCTTCTCAAACCAAACTTACAATAATAGTGACAGTAACTCTTGTGAAAGTACCGTCCCCCTCCTGAGTCCCATGGAAAAAGCCTATTACTGATTAATTATTATTAATTATTATTATTATTACATAGGAGTGCAACCCTGAAGATGTGTTGTATTGCAAACATGTGATCTGGGTAGTTTTTAATTCATGATAATGCTATTTGAACTAATGTAGTTGATTAGGTGATAGGTATAATTCATTGCAGCTCCACAGCCTGAGTGTGATGGTTTCTTTGGGCCAGATTTTGAAATGGACTCAGCACACAGCAACTCCTGTTGTTCTCAATTAGAGAGGAGATTTTCAAAGATTAGGAGCACAAATCACTTAGGGGAAAAAATCTCCCCCCGTGTGTCTAAATGGGAACTGAGCTCTTTTGAAAATCTGGTCCTTCGTATTTCTTCCCTGCTGGCCTTTCACATTCAGTCCACTTTTCCCCTGGCTGGGTTGTCCACCTAGGCTGTCTTCTCTATGGTCCTTATTCCATAACACTGAGCACCTCACAGACTTTTGTCATAACATCCCTGTGAGGTGGGGCAGATTGATCAAGTTTTACAGATGGGGATCTCAGAATAAGATCCAGTTTTTTAAAGGTAATTAAGCATTGCTGTGCTCAGCGTTGCAATGCCTAATGGATTTAGGAACCTACATCTCATTTTTCAAAAGTGATTTAAGCCCTTAGGAGTCTAAATGCCATAGACTGTCAATGGGATGGTGGCTCCTGAAGATCTAAACCCCTTTTGAAAATGAGGGTTAGGCTCCTAAATCAGTTAGATTTTGCAACACTGAGTGCAGCAGTGCCTAAATACCTTCAAAATCTGTTGTATGCAGTGTCGCTGTAGCCGTGTTGGTCCCAAGATATTAGAGAGACAAGGTGAGGGAGGTAATATCTTTTATTGGACCAACTTCTGTTGGTGAGAGAGAGGAGCTTTCGAGCTCACACAGAGCTCTTCTTCAGGTGTGGGAGAAGACCCGAAGAGCTGTGTGAAACCTTGAAAGCTTGTCTCTCTCACCAACAGAAGTTGGTTCAGTAAAAGATATTAACTCACCCTCCTTGTCTCTTTAAAAATCTGGGCCTACATAACTGGCCCAAGCCAGACAGGGGTCTGTGGCGGTGCAGGGGAATGAACCCAGATCTACTAACCCAGGCTAACACTCTAACTACTGTCTCCAGCCAGCACTTATATAGCCTATAAGTCTGTATATCATTTTAGCTGAATATCACCCCAGTGGTTTTGAATGTAGTAAGCAAAGTTATGTGTGTACCGTATTCTTCTTAAATAATGCAATGTAACATTTTTCCAGCAGTGCTTACCTCCCTTGCATTTCAAGATACAAAGTATTTAAAAAGTGATTAATTTTTGCATGAAAATCGGTTTTCCTCGACAGTGTTCTCCAGTGTGAGTAAAGTCGGCACAAGAGACAAGCTTAGTATTATCCTCACCCATCACTACATGTGCCATTTAAATTTTAATTTATGTTTACAGTTAAATTGCCCGGAGTAAGGACTTATATTGACCCACATACCTATGAAGACCCCAATCAAGCCGTCCATGAATTTGCCAAGGAAATTGAAGCTTCATGCATAACAATTGAAAGAGTTATCGGAGCCGGTATGGAGCTATGTTTAATGACCATCTTCTAACTGCCATTAACATCCTGGAGGAGCTTATCGCATTGCTGTTCAAAATCACAGAACAGGCCGGTCAAATATTTGTATTGTGTATGCCCATTGTGAGTGGTTACCTTAGTATACATTACTTGTGAGACCACTATTGGAATACCATGTCCAGTTCTGGGGTCCACACTTTAAAAGGGTTGTTGAAAAATGGGAACGGGTTCAGAGAAGAACTTTGAGAAGGAATTGTGGTGCAGAAAACACACCTTCCAATGTTGTTTGCGACATTGCTGTAGGCATATTGATCCCAGGATATGAGAGAGACAAGATAGGTGAGGTGTTTGGTTTTTTCTATCATTTTTTATGTGAATTCATCTGAGAGCATAGTGATTGAAAAGACAAAGACGCCCTGTTACCCCTGGGCAAACACTTTTCACAAAGCTCCATATCTTATATTTCAGTATACATCTTCAAAGGAAACCTGCACAATACCTCAAAAAGACAGGCCTGGGAACTTAATTTCATAACTCTGCTAGACACCAAAGACCACGGACTTAACAGGGACACTGGTTTTATGTCTCATGACAACAATTTGTAACACACCAGACTGCCCGCTACCCTTAACTGCCCACTTCAAACCTTTTATGTATAACAATCTAACCCTCAGTTGTCCACTTCCTTTCAGGTGACCACCTACAACATGTTACCCCTTATGCTTAACAATCTATTCCAAGTTGTATTTAGCTCAGACATTCTGATTTCCTTCCCCAGACCTGAATATCTCAGTGTAGCACTAAAGCTGTACTTTCCACCAACAGAAGTTGGTCCGTTAACAGATATTACCTGACCTCAACTGCCTTGTCTCACACCTTACACTGAAGACTAAAGGAGCTCTGTCTATATAACTTACCAGAGACAGGGTTCAGACGTCACTTGATCATGGTCTATAATTAGCTACACGGGAAGATCATCGATCATAGATCATAGAATCATAGGACTGGAAGGGACTTTGAGAGGTCGTCTAGTCCAGTCCCCTGCACTCATGGCAGGACTAAGTATTATCTAGACCATCCCTGACAGGTGTTTCTCTAACCTGCTCTTAAAAATCTTCAATGATGGAGATTCCACAACCGCCCTAGGCAATTTATTCCAGTGATGTCTGATACTAGAGGGTTCTTTAATCTAACAGACAAAGGCATAACCTGATCCGATGGCTGGAAGTTGAAGTTAGGAAAATTCAATTTGGAAATAAGGCAGCTTTTTAAGTGTGAGGGTCATTAACCATTGGAACAACTTACCTCGGAATATGGTAGATTCTCCATCACTTGGAGTCTGTAAAACGAGGCTGGGTGTCTTTCTAAAAGATATACTCATGTTCAGCCACAAGATTCTGGCCTCTATAACAATCTTGAGGGCATAAAATTCTATGGCTTGTGTTACACAGGTGGTCAGACTAGATAATTGTAGTTGTGTTACTTCTTCTTGTGTTACTATCATATATGTATGTCATCCTTGTTTATCATTAACCATCATTTATTATTACTAATGTACTGAAATGTCCATAAATGTGCAAGGTGCTTTTCAGACATACAATAATTACTTACTTTGTTCTCTTCAGGTGAATTTGGGGAAGTTTGTAGTGGGCGTCTGAAACTGCCTGGAAAACGCGAGTTTCCAGTGGCCATAAAAACCCTCAAAGTGGGCTACACTGAAAAGCAAAGACGAGATTTCCTGGGGGAAGCAAGCATCATGGGACAGTTTGACCATCCCAATATCATTCACTTGGAAGGTGTTGTCACAAAAAGTACGTACCCGCCGCTGTAGACTTCTGCTCACTGATGAAGCAAATAGGTTGATATTAGTTATAATCCCCAGGAGTCAGGAGAACTTGTTCAACTTTAAAATAAAGGTTGCTAAACTTGTCATCTCTCACAAAAACAGCCAGGAAGGAACATTGTAGTTACTAAAACTACAAACTAAAAAATGCTCAATGTGCCCCATTGTGTTAGGTACTGTACACACACGATGAGAGGTACTCCCTATCCTGAAGAGTTTACAAGCTATTTAGACAAGACAAAGCATAAGGAGGTGAAGTGACTTGCCCAAGGTCATCCAGCCAGTTAGTGACCAGAGCTGGGAAAAGAACACAGGTCTTCTAAGTTGTAGTGTTTCAGGAAAGTTGTCATGATTGGATTAGCTGGGTTACCCAGAACACTGTGGGATGGTGCCATGCTCCACCTTTCCCTTCCTTCCTCCCACTCTGTTGTGATGCAGTTAAATAATGCTGCAAGTTCCCAGCCTGCAATGCTGTGAGTAGACTTACTTTTGTTGCACTGAGTGGCCCCTTTACTGGGGATAAAAGATGCCAGTAGGAGCTCTGGTAGCAGGGGAGTGGGGCAGAAGCACATCTGAACAGGGTAGGACTATGAAGAGCCTTAACTAATGGCATGTCTACATTATAATCAGAACCGTAGCACTGGAGCTGCTTTAGTTGGGATTAGGTCCTGCTTTGAGCAGGGGGTTGGACTAGATGACCCCCTGAGGTCCCTTCCAACCCTGATATTCTATGATTCTATGAGCACAGACTGGTCACTCGAATACATACCCAGGGTCCCAGGTGGGCTTGTACAACCTGTGCTACGAACAGGCTTCACTGCTATTGTTACTCAAGCTAGCGCCATCAAAGCTAGCTCAGGTGTGTCTACACATGCTGCAGTCACACCTCTGATTGCAATGTAGACAGACTGTAACACAAGCTCACTGCTAGCAGTGCCAGGAGTAATAGAAATCCCCCTTTCTGGGAGCGGGAGTGTGTGGGGTTCCTGGGGAAAGGTTAACAGTCAAATCATTGACTACATATCCCAGTACTAATGCCCCTGGAGTCTAACTGGTCGGTTAGCAAAATAACCTTAAATAATTTCTTCAGACCAGTTTTGTTCCAGACTCCAGATTTTAAGATGGACTGAATGGATGAGACCTCTGAGCTTGTACAACCAGCCCATATGGGAGCTGTAGAGACACACAAAAGGGTTGTGCTTGTTTGTCTTTTGCAAATATCAGGAAGATGTTACGTTTTTGTTGGCTTTTCACTCCAAAACAGCTTGAACGGTTTGCTTCAGACAAATTGTTTCTGGTCTGAAAATAAGCATGGAAATGTTCAAATCCAAATGAAGGTTTTGAACAAAACTGAGATTATAGGGTTAGAGATGTTGAGCCAGATCCCCCAGCTGGTGTAAACCAGCTTTATCTGGCGCTTTGCAGATTTACAATAGTGGGGGGTCAGGCATCCAGTTTTCATCATTTGCAGGATTTTTTGGCTGTTTCCAGCAAAAATTGAGCTTCATTAAAGGAAGCTATTTCTAGCCTTTTTTTGTTGCAAAGGGTCTTAACAATATTAACCAATTTAGTTTTAACTCAGCCTTGCAGAAAAAAAAAAAAATTCTTCAGCTGAGACATGCCCGCTTTAGTCTACCCACCTTAATGAGGGTTAACTTCAAAGGTTGGCTGGAACCATGTAAATACCAACATTATTGGTATTGTGGCAAAATTCATACGATACCCCAGAGTCACCAGAGATAGCTTTGCAAATGTTATGGTTCTTTTTTTTAAAGCAATGAGGTATTTTAATTGGGATTTGCAAAACAAAAGCCCATAAAAAGTTCCAGCCACTCACTTTGTCTTTGCTTATCTACATTATCTGCAGTATTTTGAGAAGTGATGTTTGTTTGCAGTCGACTCTTTTTATTGCGTTTGTACTAGATTTAATTTCTTAAAAGATTTAGGAAAAAAATAAAATAATGAAAAATATCCTATGGCTTTGGGGGTACGCACAGCCTGCACTTGCATGTGCAAATCAGGTAGTTTGGTGTCTAACCTAACCCTCCCAATTTGCCCATTCCATTTCTGAGTTTTGCCTATAGAAAAATTTAGATAGGAAAAATAGTAGGCACCATTTTTTACTATGCTTTATATTAATATTTAGAAAGTATATAACTAGTACAATGAAAGGTAACTTTAAAATATATCACTTAACACCTAAAATCCAGTGAACAATTCTATCTAAGGTTTCAGAGTAGCAGCCGTGTTAGTCTGTATCAGCAAAAAGAACAGGAGTACTTGTGGCACCTTAGAGACTAACAAATTTATTTGAGCATAAGCCCACGAAAGCTTATGCTCAAATAAATTTGTTAGTCTCTAAGGTGCCACAAGTACTCCAATTCTATCTAACTAACCATGGAATACATGGTTGTGAGGTGTAGTGTAGAGGTTTTATCGGTATGAGTCTGGGATGAGAAGCCTTGTGCCTTAGGTACCATGAGTTCAACAGTACAGAACTCAGAGCAAGAGAACATCAAACACTCTCAGTGTTAACCTTACATAGCCTTTCTAGGCATAAAACCAACATGATGAGAATACCTAGCTCTTATGTAGCGCTTTCGTCGGTACATCTCAAAGTACTTTACAAAGGAGGTCAGTGTCATTATTACAAATGGGGAAACTGAGGCAGAGAGACGTTAAAGTGGCTAGCCCAAAGTCACTGACCAAGTTGGGAATAGAACCACAGTCTCAGGCCAATGCACGATCTGCCAGGTCATGTGATCTCTATGACCCTTCTATGGTTCTTGGTGGAAAACTCCTATGTCTAGCCCTACAGGGGTGTGTAATATTGGGCTTTAATCATAGAATCATAGAATATCAGGGTTGGAAGGGACCTCAGGAGGTCATCTAGTCCAACCCCCTGCTCAAAGCAGGACCAATCCCCAACTAAATCAAGCTGTGACTTTTTTTTTGTCTGATCCAGGCCTGAGCCTTGTGCATCCTGGGCTTTGGATAGGTGTTACTTGTGGGTCAGAATTCCACATTTAGAGAAGGAAGGTTGATTTTTCTTAGAGCAATGCTGTTTGAGGGTCTGACCCAAACTCATTGAAATCTGCATAAGTCTTTCCATTGACTTCAAATCTTTGAAGCTGCTCAGGGAATTGGATGTGAGATTAAATTTCAGGGAGAGGGATTGGGGGACAGGTAATGCAGACATAGGCAAGTTATCATGTGTTCACCAATCTCCTGACTGAAGATCTATCGCCTCCATCTATATGGAACTTATATCAGTTATATCATATATTATAATTCATATGAGAGTAAGAAAATCACCACTAAATAAGCGGAAAATACTAGCCCTGCCCACTCCACCCCTGAACTTCTTTAACTTTGTCTTGTTTGCTTCTGACACTGACATATACCATACAACCAATAGCCTCCCTTCGTATGCCATAGAGCCTAGAAAAGAAGTTGTCTGAACTAACACATTTTAAAAAAAAATGTGTTTAAAAATTGCTTTAGAAGAGTTAGCTGATCGTGGTCAACCCTGGGCCCCTCCAAGTCTCTTTCCGTTGCTGTGTTCTGTCCCTTCAAGCTGATCTGCATGGGTGGATAAGAGCTGTCACTGGTACTGCACTTCAACCACTGAGTCTTGGGCTTCTGGTCCATTGTGAACTGCCTCCACTTGTATTAAGGCCTTAGCTAAGGTCCTTTCTGGATATGCCTTTTCCTTGCCACTATTCCTGCAACTATTCAGGAGAGAGTGGAATATTTTACAGGCATAGTTTTTAATTCAGTGCCCTTGGCTCACATGTAATCAAGCTTCAAACTAAAAGAACCAGAGTTGCCCTGCCTTACGTTAAGAGTCTGTTTCTTTAAGAAGAGGGAGGATCCTGAAAGAAGTAGCTCTGAATAATCTAATGAAATTCTGGATCAGCTGTTGCTTTCTACATTCCAAGTCCCCTGTCCCTTGGTAACGTCATACTCACTCTTGGTGTAAGCCGTGTTTGTTCACTTCAGTTGAAATTTTATATATAAAGTCTGTTCGGGTCCCAAACCCCAACATTTTCAAGGGCTGGAGGGAAAATAATTAATTTAAATTCAAAATCAAAACGTAATCTAAATTTAAGTAACGTAAAACCGTGTTTCCCTTCTCTTTCAATAGTCCATCCAAAATTGTAGCCACTGACCCCTTTCTTGGTCTTTATCAGGCTAAAATTCCATTTTTAAAGAAAACCAAATCTTTAAATATAAACAACAAACCCCAACAAAGTCCTGGATTGTTTACATAATTAGCACACAGTCATCTGAAAAATAGAGTGAATGCTGGATAATAAATATGGGGAGATTTTTCGGACGTGCCTAAGGGATTTAGGAGCCCAAGCCCTATTGGAAGTCCATGAGAGGCCCTGAATCCTGTAAGTGCCTAGCTAAATCAATGGAATGACATTTTCCCCTGTGCAAATGCGAGGGAGGCAGGAGGAATGGTTAGGGTGTTAGCCTGGGACTGGGGGACCTGCATTCCATTCTGTGTTCTATCAAGGCTTTTTTAAAGCCCTTGCATAAGTCACATCGTTTCTCTGCGCCTCACTTTCTCATCAGTAAAAATTCTCTGAAGGGTTCAATTCCCTACTTTGCCACACGCTTCTCACTTAGTCTCTCGGTGCCACAAAGAGACAAGTCTGCTTCACAAAGCCGATCAGGGCCTGAGCTACATTCATGCCCCTTTTCACTGATCTACCAGTATATGCTTGACATTGTGTCAATGACTAGGGTGACCAGATGTCCCGATTTTATAGGGACAGTCCCGATTTTTGGATCTTTTTCTTATATAGGCTCCTATGACTCCCCACCCCCTGTCCCAATTTTTCACATTTGCTGTCTGGTCACCCTAGTAAAGGACATTCACTCCCACTTCAAGTCCCCTTCCTACTGCCAGAAAGGAGCCATAGTACAAATAAGAATCAGGCCAGTTGGTCCGGAAAGCCGGCACTTGTTGAATCTCACTCTGTTTGTAATTTTAGTTTCATGCTGGCTGGCATGATGCTAAATTTATTCTACAATTACTCTCAATTTGCAGCACACTGATAATGAAACATAAGTGGTAGGAAATCTTCTAATTGAGACTGAAGTTGGGAACCTGAAGTAGTACTCCTCAGGGTGGTGTCAGATTGAGCTGCTATCCTTCCTCTCACACTGCCTGTTAGTGTCAGAGATAAGAGACACAACTTTACAGTCCTTTGCGAGCTGTCCTTAAACGGGGCACACCATAAATGCAGTGATGTCTGCAGAGATTTTATGACTGAAGAGCCTGTCTTTTACCTTCAATTACTCATTTATGATGCACAGAGACATCTTGCTGTAATACACACACGCACAGCAGGGGCTTTGGGGAGTTTCACGGGCTCTTTTTATTGAAAAGACTGACTTTTTTCACATTAAAAACCAACAACCTTTCAAAGAATAGCAGAATGGGAATATACCAGGCCCTGAGCAAGCCTTAACTTTTCTGGAAGAAAGAAACCCCAGCCCTGGTCCTGCAAGGTGCTGAGTACTTCCTCTATAGGATGCTGTGCTCTGCCAGCTCTTCCTTGAATGGGAGGAAAGAGCACTCTACACTCTTCTGGGCAAAAAAAGCTGCCTCACTCTTACAGAAGAAGTAGGAGAGCAGAGCAGAAATCCAGTTACGTTTTTACAGCTGTTTCCAGCAGATGCTGCTATGTCACCAGTGGTACTGATTTAAAGGCGAACAGGCTCAGATCTACACAGGGACTTAGGCATTGTAGAGCTTCCCTCATAACCCTTAGCCCAGTGGTAAGGGTACATGCCTGGGATGTAGGGGACCCATTTCAATTCCCCACTCTGCCTGATGAGGAGAAGGGATTTGCACAGACATCTCCCCTCTCTGAGGTGAGTGCTCTGACTATGGGATATTATGATATGGGACTCCCTCAATCTCTCTTGTTCAAGCCATCCCACTTTAATTAAATATTAATTGGGCCAGAGGACAATTTAGGATCGCTCTATAGACCAGAGGTTAGAGCACTCACTGAGAGGTAATCATTTATCATTCTACTTCCGGGATGGCAGAGCTGCCAGGTCAGAGTTTCTGCCAGCAAAGAGTCTTAGGGTTTTATAGCGAACTTTGACTCGGGGAAGCCGAACGGGGCCAGTGAATAGGGAGGCCACAGAGCTCTGTTCCAAGTTCAATCACAGACTTGCTATGTGATGTTGGGCAAGTCACTTCACCTATCGGTACCTCAGATTCCCCATCTTGCACACGGAGATTACAATACACACCCTCCTTCCTGAAGCACCTAAGATTGACAGAGGACAAACACCAAATGTTGTTATAATGGCAATAGCGATACCATTGTTGAGGGAGCGGCAGTGGCAAGGGGTTGATGGCTCAAGTACGAAAGTGCTATTAGAGGAGCTGGGTCCTGTTCCTAGTTTTGCCACTGATCATCCAGTGACCACACCTCTGTTTCCTCTCCTGTCCTTATTTGTTTAGATTGTAAGAGCTTTTGTGGCAGAGACTATGTTTCTTCAGGGTCCTGATCTCATGTAGCTGCCACGGTAATATGAATAATAATACAGCTGCCAAATCTTTAACTCATACAAGGGGGTAACTCCAGTGCTCATTAAGAAACTAAAGAAATGCAAACCCACAATGCTCCAGGGTCGTATCTGCACGGCACTCAGTGTTTTGATTGATGAATACACAATTATGTTTATTTACGTAGATTATTAAACCATAAATTAGTCAAACAATTAACATGACAGGAATGTACAAAGATTAAGATCAACTTAAACAGCAAAATAGCAAATTATTTTAAGAGCGGTTACCTTTATAATCATGTTATGACATGCAGCAGCTTTAGCTGATCATTTCTACGCGAGTCATTGTAATGCAGTTTAGAAATAATTGATGGTTTCTCTTTTGTCTGTGCTTCATGCTAGTTAATGGAAATTGATTTAAATAAAAAATAATTTACATGTTCTTTATAAGATTTCATTGAATTTACAAGGCCTGGAGCAAGCCACACTAATTATTGCTATGTCGTTGTGGCAAGCTAGCGAGAAATTAGATATAAAAACTGAGCAAAAACTATATATAATTACCATTAAAATGACTCGGGCATGAAAATTCATCAAATGGAGTTGGAAAAAACATTCTTATTCCTACCAACTCTTGGAGGCCACAGTCTTTTTTGAACTTTTGTTCGGATCACCTTTTTTCTTACTCCCTGAATTAGGCCATATTTTCAGTACACATATCTGGAGAAAATCCTTCCTTTTTCTGTTACCGTATTCAGTAGAGAGTATACTTAATATCCACAGCCAAATTCTGGCTCTAATTGCAACTCCAGCAGGGTTCCTGGGTGTAATTGGGTGCACTTCTTTTTAAACATAGAAACTGGTGTACTGAGTCAGCTTGTCCATCCTATAGTCTAACGCATCATGGTCCATTTACTTCAGTATTTTGTCTTTAACAGTGGGCAGCACCTGTTACTTCAGAGGAAGGTGCAAAAAAACAAACAAGCAAACAAAAAACCCTTAGTAGGCAGTTATAATGATCTGCCTCCAGTAGTTAGAGATTGGTTTAAACCCTAAAGCGTAGGGTATTCACTTCCAAAGTATTTTTTAAAATGTAGTTGCTATTTTAACTCTGGATATTGTTGTTATCCATAGAAGTGTCTAATCCTTCTTGAATCCCACTAAGTTCCTGGCATCAACATCCTGTGGCAATGAGTTCCATAGGCTAAAAAATCAAAAAAATACCTATCTGAAAAAAAAGGGCAATGGGCATTCCACATACGCACCAATCATGTTTTTCCCACTGATTATTGCCTTCACCTGGAGCACTGTTGCACCTGAGCAAAAGAGCTGGAGCATAGCACTGAGCTCTCTGAACCCGCAACACTCATGATGAAGCACAAATCATTGGGCCAAATTTGTCCCCCCAGCATCACTGGAATGATACCTGGAATGAATATCGCCCATTTGTACAAGAGGTCACATCATTTAGACCTCATGTAGTACATTTTTGCATCCGTGTGTGTGATGACATTCCTTCACACAGCCCTGGGTTGGAGCTTGGAGAGGGTTTGGGGGTTGTGATTGGAAGTTCTATTTCCTCCCTTTTGTGCCGGTTTTGGTAGGTCTTCACAGAGGTTCTTCATTACCTCATACAGTTCAACATCCGCAAGAGTGGCCACTCTGCTTCCTTCTCCTCCTCCATCTACTTAGCTCCCCACAATGGTTGGGAAGTTTCATCTGGTGCAATGGAACCTGGGTTCCTTTGGGCACAGCACGTTTCACAGGCTTTCAGCTCACTCAAGGAGAAAAGACGAAGCTGAGTTGGTGGTTAAGGCCCTGGGCAGGACTCATGATCTGGTTCAATTTCTGGCCCTTCTCCTGAATCCCTGTGTGACCTTATCACCTAACCATCTCTAATATGAGGATAACAATATTTCCTTTATCACACCCATTGCAAGTCTTGTCTATTTAGACTGGAAGCTCTTTGGGGCAGGGACTGTCTCTCACTGTGTATCTGTACATGTTTGTGATTGACAGATGGGTTCAACATGGCTGTGTGTGCACATTAAGAACCAGAGTGGACAAACTCTGGGGGTTTTCTTTTAGATGAATTAGAACATAAGAACATAAGAACGGCTGTACCGGGTCAGATCAAAGGTCCATCTAGCATNATTTATGGACTTAGCCACCATGAATTTATCCAGTCCCCTTTTAAACATTGTTATAGTCCTAGCCTTCACAACCTCCTCAGGTAAGGAGTTCCACAAGTTGACTGTGCGCTGCGTGAAGAAGAACTTCCTTTTATTTGTTTTAAACCTGCTGCCTATTAATTTCATTTGGTGACCCCTAGTTCTTGTATTATGGGAATAAGTAAATAACTTTTCCTTATCCACTTTCTCCACATCACTCATGATTTTATATACCTCTATCATATCCCCCCTTAGTCTCCTCTTTTCCAAGCTGAAGAGTCCTAGCCTCTTTAATCTCTCCTCATATGGGACCCGTTCCAAACCCCTAATCATTTGAGTTCCCCTTTTCTGAACCTTTTATAATGCCAGTATATCTTTTTTGAGATGAGGAGACCACATCTGTACGCGTTATTCGAGATTTGGGCGTACCATCGATTTATATAAGGGCATTAATATATTCTCAGTCTTATTCTCTATCCCCTTTTTAATGATTCCTAACATCCTGTTTGCTTTTTTGACCGCCTGTGCACACTGCGTGGACATCTTCAGAGAACTATCCATGATGACTCCAAGATCTTTTTCCTGATTTGTTGTAGCTAAATTAGCCCCCATCATATTGTATGTATAGTTGGGATTATTTTTTCCAATGTGCATTACTTTACATTTATCCACATTAAATTTCATGTGCCATTTTGTTGCCCAATCACTTAGTTTTGTGAGATCTTTTTGCAATTCTTCACAGTCTGCTTTGGTCTTAACTATCTTGAGCACGTTAGTATCATCTGCAAACTTTGCCACCTCACTGTTTATCCCTTTCTCCAGATCATTTATGCAGCTAATAAACTTGCGATCTTCCTTTTTTCAGGTAAGCCAGTAATGATAGTGACAGAGTACATGGAGAATGGCTCTCTCGACACATTTTTAAAGGTAAGATTCAAAATGCTCAGATGGTTTTTCTTGGAGGACAGTGGGGTCTCCTGTAAAGGTCATTCCCCCCTGGGAAATACTGTGAAGTGCTGGTGGAGTTACAGCTCCCCAAGTCCTAGCTCCATCTACCACAATACAAATAAATAAAATAACAACAAATAAATAGAATAACAACAAAATACAAAACATTATTTTTCTTTCTGTGCGGAGCTCTGCATCGAAAAGCACTGGTTTTCATGCCTCCCTTTACATAACTGCATTTTGGCACCAAACCTCCAAATGACCCTGTGGAGTAAAGATTTACATGTGTTTTGATGGCACTTTGTCAGTAGTGAGGATTAGATCATGTGGACAAGACACACGGAGTTTGCATGTGACCTATGTTGTTTACAACCTTGACTCGGAGGGATAGTCATCCATGGGGTTTTTACATATGTAACCCTTCTGCCAGGTGGAGCCAGCAGCAACCAGGGCCGGTTCAGTATCTAGGGGTTCCTTTTCAACCATACAACACAGAACCAGCTCAAGCCCCCACCCAGTAAACTGGGAAAATTACACACCACCCTGGGCGCCTCTGAGAACCAATACTCCCGCACTCACAAGAAAAGAGTCTGTGTAGAAAAGAAACTTTTAATGAAAGGAGAGAAGTCACCCAACATTAATTAGGGAAAATGACACAAGCAGGATTCATAACCATAAAACTGTGAGCAGGACACCCACCCCAGAGTGCGTGGGACAGTGCCTTCCGCCTCATGTTCTTGAGTTCTACAACCAAAAGTCCCTTTACCGTGCCCACCTCTGCTCACTCACCATACCCCACTCACAGTGGCTGTCCTTGGTCAGTGAGGACCCAGGGTTCAGAGGTGCATCTGTGTGAGTTCACCTCCCACCCGGGGAAGAAGGCACCTTCCTTGCTCCACCATCTGAGCACTTGTTCTGGCTGGCTGGCTGCCCTGCCAGCCGCTCGGGCCACCCTGCCAGCTGCTTGTTCTGCCGGCCACCCTACCAGCCACTCGCTCTACTGGCCGCCTCGCCAGCCACCTGCTCGCCGCTCTCGCAGGCCGCTCGCTGCTCTCGCAGGCCGCTCCTCCCAGCTACCCGTCAGTCAGTCAACTTCTGTTGCCACCTGCGTCTCTACTGTGACCTCTGCAGGTCAGTCTCTTAGGGCACGTCTTCACTACCAACGTTAAAGTGCTGGTCGTGGCAGCGCTTTAACGTGCCTTGTGTAGTCACGGCACCAGTGGTGGGAGAGAGCTCTCCCAGCGCTATATAAAACCCCACCTCCACGAGGGGCATAGCTCCCAGCGCTGGTGCACTGTCTACACACTCACTTTACAGAGCTGAAACTCGCAGCGCTCGGGGGTTGTTTTTTCACCCCCCTGAGCGGGAAGGTTGCAGCGCTGTAAAGTGCCAGTGTAGACAAGCCCATGGTGATTTTTAGCTCTTAGCAGGCTGGGCAGACACACAGTCCCACCACAACTGATTTCAGCTCTGATTGAGCATTTAAAATAACAAAGAGGCTCCTAATGAAGCCTATTTAGCCTTTTGTTTGAACAGTGAGGAGGAACAGGTTAAACCAGACTGGGGACCCTTGAGGAGAGTCCTCACCCCTCCTACTTTCACAGGGGTCTGGCATTTGAGCCCCTGGCTTACTGGGGTCCTTTCAACTGAGGGTGACCCCCTCATTTGAGACAAGCGAAGCACAGTTCTCCTCCCCTTTACTCATACCATAATGACAGCACCATTGATAACAGCATTTCACTACCCCTGCATTCAGTACGACAGTGATTTGTAACCCAACACCAGCCAAAGTTGATTACTTTGAGCAACACCGCTCTAGCTGCTGGATATCTAAGCAGGGTAGGTGTGTTCATGTAAATACAGTTTGCTCCTGAAGTCTCTCCCCATCCTAGCTAGCTGTCAGGGGAGAATTCATTCTGACCCTGCTTACATAGATATGTGTGTACACTATAAGTGTTACATTAGGTAATTCCCTAATCATGAGTTAAGAACTCTGTTGTCTCAGCTTAGTCTTTAGAGATCACTATTGCAAACTATGACACCTTCAGGAGCCTCTGGGCCAGAGCATCATGGTCATTAATTATGAATTCCCCTATTTGCCTTTGCATGAGACTTGCTCCTGACACTGTTCTTTGTGCATGTGTGTAACTCAGGGCGTGAAGAACACTGCATGCTGTGATTGAAATCCCCCCTTATCTTTGCAGAAGAACGATGGGCAGTTCACTGTCATTCAGCTGGTTGGGATGCTGAGAGGCATTGCGTCGGGCATGAAGTACCTGTCAGACATGGGTTACGTACATAGAGACCTTGCTGCCAGAAACATCCTCATCAACAGCAATTTAGTGTGCAAAGTGTCTGACTTCGGACTGTCCAGAGTCCTAGAAGATGACCCTGAAGCAGCGTACACAACAAGGGTAGGTTCTGGGGATACTGGACCATTGAACTAAAGGAAATGAGGGAGACGGCCAAGTGGCATTTTCAAAAGTGCTCACCCTCGCAGTTGGAGCCGGATTTTGAAAAGGGTTCAGTGTCCATCAGGCGTCATTTCGCTTAGGTGCCTACATTGGCCCTGAGCTCTTTTGAAATCTGGCAGTATATGTAGGGGCCTAAGCAGGAGCTGTTGGGTGCCGAGCTCTTTTGAAAATGGGGCTCTACGTTGTCATAATAAACAAAGCTGCACACAGAAGAGGGCGGGTGTGGGGAGAGTCTGTCTGACAGTTCAATCCTGGGGGCAGACTTCAGTTGACTTATTCTATTTTGTAACAGAAAATGCACTCGGTAGCTGGAGTAGGCGTGACTTTGCATCGGTGTGAGAAATGAGGTAATGCGGATGGGATTATTTTTAAAAATAGGAGTCTAACACTAGGCTCTTATATTTTGGCAACTAAGTTAATAGCTTGATTTTCAAAAGCACCCAGCACCCTGGTTGTTCCTATTGTCTTCAGAGAGAACCGCTGGGTCGTCATCACCTGTGAAATATCAGGCTGCTTATTGAGATACCTAAATATGGACTTAGAAGTCTAAAGTTAAGCTCCTTTTTGGCCCTTGCCTGTTGAATATAGTTGGAATATAGTATGTCCTGGAAAGGGAAGTGATACAGAGCCAAAAGGGAGTGAAAAAGGGGTGTGAACGAAGCCCATCCATGTTACTCCTTTCTCCAGAGTGAAAATCCAAGTTGGGATTCTGTGGTTAAAACATGGGCAGGTCCAAGGCACAGGAGGCAGGCGGCCAAGCCATGTGACTGACAGGCTAAGAGTGCTGCCCATCCCATGTTTCGGGAGGTCCAGAGTAGACTTGCTCATTGAGACAGAACTTGTTAGAGGCAGGCAGCTCGAACCCAGGCAACAAAAATCAAGAACAGAGCCTTGCAGACCACCGAGAGAAATCCCACAGAGCTTCATGCAAACAGGCTAGGGCCTCCATAAACTCTGATAAAGGGAGACCTATTCATCATATCTATCATAATATATTAATATATACCGTCAGTATGGAAAATGTACTGGAAACATTGGGAGAATGAGACCTTTTGTAATAGTGACAGTTGGATGGAATCCTCTTATCATAGCTTCAGCTCATATTCACCAAGATATACATGTAATTTTTCTTACACGTATGATTAAAGCATCATATTGTATGTAACATAAATTCACCATCTGTGTTCAGAACCCTCCAGTNCAGAGTAGACTTGCTCATTGAGACAGAACTTGTTAGAGGCAGGCAGCTCGAACCCAGGCAACAAAAATCAAGAACAGAGCCTTGCAGACCACCGAAAGAAATCCCACAGAGCTTCATGCAAACAGGCTAGGGCCTCCATAAACTCTGATACAGGGAGACCTATTCATCATATCTATCATAATATATTAATATATACCGTCAGTATGGAAAATGTACTGGAAACATTGGGAGAATGAGACCTTTTGTAATAGTGACAGTTGGATGGAATCCTCTTATCATAGCTTCAGCTCATATTCATGTAATTTTAGATATACATGTAATTTTTCTTACACGTATACAAGATATACATGTAATTTTTCTTACACGTATGATTAAAGCATCATATTGTATGTAACATAAATTCACCATCTGTGCTCATAACTCAGAGCCACCCCCTCCTCTGGAGATTTCACCCTGGAAAAATGTTGGCAACTGGAGTCTACCTGTACATTGGAGGATCAGAACCTAGTTAGGCATATAAGGGTTTCTTGGGACAGATCTTCATCTGGGATAAACAGTTATGATATGCTGAGTGGCACTAGCTAAGGATCTGCCCCCCACTGGCTTATGGTTTGAACCAATAATGCTTCACTGAAGAAAAATTGTGAGAATAAGGTTTTCTAAAAATATACCCCAAATTTTACTGTTTTTGCAGAGCTAAAAATTGTTTGAAGAGTTTCCCTGAATATCCCCCAGCCTTGCAGGTAGCTCGTTTCTGGGAGCAAGGGCCTTCAAAGGGGGGCATATTTTGATATAATTCAAGGAAAACAATTCTTTAAACCCTGACTAAAATCCTCTTTTTGATCCTGAAAATCTTAGGGATGATTTATATTATCATTAAAGTATTATTATAATTTGCATAAAGTTAAACATCGAAAAATTAGAAAGCAGGGAGAAAACCCTAAATCTGAAATCCCTAGATATATGCAGGGAGACATTAGTTATGCAAGAAATATTACAAAAAAATCAATAATAATCAAAGAGAGAAGGAATCATTGATGTTTTTGTCACTCATCTGGTCTCCCCATCTCTTATGTAGGGCTCCATCTTGAAATCAAGTTTGCACTGGCTGACCTTGCATTCACGTGGAATCTTGCTGATTTCAGTGGCCCACCTACCTAGATCCAACTGCAGGATTGGGGTCAAAGATCTGTAAAATAAAATCCAGCCTCCTGCCCTGTAATTTGCATGAGGTTCACATTACGCCAGAGTCACCTAGAGCTTTTAAGGTGTTTGTTCCTTCCCCATTTGCTGTCAGAAACTCTTGAAAGTTCACTGTATCGCTTGCTTGAGCGTTTGGCTTTTCCCTCGACCAACCAGCGCAACATAACGGAGATGTGGATGCTAAACGTGTTCCAGCATTCAAATGGAATTTAAACAACAACCCTTCAGGTCAGCCAATTAGTAGTCAGCTACAAATGCTTAAGGGCTGAGATAATATGGAGAAGGGCCTCATGCTGTCAAGCAGATTTACTTTAAAATTCTATGTCTCTTTCCAGCATCATTCAGGAACAGAAAAAAAAATCTCCCTCGATGCTGTAAGAAATGTTGCTTTTCTCTCCCCCTCCCCCTTCTGTTTTTTTCACACAAGGGAGGGAAGATCCCGATCAGATGGACAGCCCCAGAAGCCATCGCCTTCCGCAAATTCACCTCGGCCAGCGACGTCTGGAGCTATGGGATAGTGATGTGGGAAGTAGTGTCTTATGGAGAGAGACCCTACTGGGAGATGACCAATCAAGATGTAAGTACTTGCCAAAGCCACTGTCTGACAAGACTCTTGCTATCAGAGACAGAACTGGCACAGGGCTTTCAGTCTGAAAGTGACAGCTGCTTTTAAAAAGCCCAGTGAAATGATTTTGTTTTCCCCCTGAAATTTCTTTTATTGACTGCCCTTTTATGCAGCAGCTCAAAACAAGCTTTGCACACAGAGAAGTAAGTCTGCACGGAGTAAAGACTGTCTCCCTTGGCAGACTGCTGTAGTGCCATTGAAGCGGTTATTATCAGAGTCCATCAGTATTATGTTTAAAGATGAAGGTCTGCCAAAGGATGCATATTGATAAATGACATAATTTCAGCTACATTTACAAACACATCCAGTCAACTATAGCAAAAGCCCTTTGGTTTCCATTTTTATTTCATTTAAAATGTACTGGGAATGTATCAGTGTTTATTAAAAAATTGAAAAATGAGTAAAAATCAGTACGAAAAATTAACTTCACAGTTTTCTGGGCAAATATTGAGGTTAGTATTGGGGGACAGGAGGAGAGGAAAAAAGCAACACATAGATAAAAGTAAGAGTATTTAAAATAAAAGCAGTGTAAGCTGTGGTTTATTTCATGAACTGTACATGAATAGTACATATACATGTGTATGCATATGTATTTTCTACTACCTTGCCTTACTTTAGCAGCCAGCTCACATTTTCACTTAGACTAATTTATTAGTAACATAAACACATCTACCTAATGTCACGGATTGGATTTTCTTAAAATAATCCATATATCCATATACTTGAATGGTCCGAAATTTGGGTGAAAAATCAGTAAAAACTGAAAACAAAGTCATTTTCGAGATCCGTCTGTATTAGTGAGTGCTTGCTTCCTTGAGAGAAAGGAAGGTGATGCGGTGTAATGGATAGGGCTCTTAACCTAGATTCTCTTCCTGCCTCTGCCATTGACCGTGAGCATGACACTTCATCGCTCTTTCCCCTCCGACCCTTTGTCTTGTCTGCTTTGAAGAGCTTGAAGTCTAAGGCCTGGGCTACACTAGCGGGGGGGTTCGAACTAAGATACGCAACTTCAGCTACGCTATTCACGTAGCTGAAGTCAAAGTATCTTAGTTCGACTTACCTGGCCGTCCTCACGCGACTCCGCTTACTCCTCCTGCCGAGGTGGAGTATGGGCATCGATTCGGGGATCGATTTATCGTGTCTAGACGAGATGCAATAAATCGATCCCCGATACATCGAACACTACCCACCGAATCCGGCGGGTAGTATAGATGTACCCTAAATAAGGATGGTTTCTCATTGTATGTAGACAATGCCTAGTACAATGGGGCCATACACTCTTTGCTAGGGCTATACGTGCCTACATGCTCAGGGTTTAGCTGATCGGCATATTTGGGGTCGGGAAGGAATTTTCCTTCAGGGCAGATTGGCAGAGGCCCTGGGGGGGGGGGGTTTCGCCTTCCTCTGCAGTGTGGGGCACGGGTCACTTGCTGGAGGCTTCTCTGCACCTTGAAGTCTTTAAACCACAAGTTGAGGACTTCAGTAGCTCAGACATAGGTCAGGGGTTTGTCACCGGAGTGGGTGGGTGAGATTCTGAGGCCTGCGTTATGCAGGAGGTCAGACTAGAAAATCATGATGGTCCCTTCTGACCTTAAAGTCTATGAGTCTACTTAGATTGTAAGGTCTTTGGAGCAGGCCCTGTCTTTGTGTTCTGTTTGTACAGCACCTAGCACAGAAGGGTCCTGGACCATGGCTGGGTTCCTAGGCACTAGGGTAATACAAATAAATAATAATAATGGAACAGAGGCTTGGGCCCGTGAGGTGCTGAGCGTCTACCGAGAATGCTCAGTATCCTGCAAGGTTGTGCTTTAAATCAATGTACCATCAGATTGGCACATTTTAGTCACTGCAGAACGTATGCCAGCTGTAGCACCATAATTTTATCCCTGTGGTGAGAGCGATGAGTAAAACTAAAGCAAACAAAACATTTCAGTTAAATGCTGCAAAGTCAAGTCCTGTCGTTTTCAGCGAGTTCAAAGAAAAGTCCGGGGATATCAATCCAAGGGACCAATCCAACTCCTGTTTAAGTCAAGGAAACGTGAATGAATGGGAGTTGCATCAGGGCCAAGATGGTTACCTTGTTTCACTTTTACTGCAATAGCCTGCCTGTATAATAGAGCTTTTTTTTATTCTAAAGTAACTCAAACCACTCTGCAAACTTGGGGCCAGAGTCAGGGCCCCTGCCTCCATCAGGGTGAAACCACCCATGTGCAGAGAGCCAGAACAAGGCCTGCCTGTCACATCAGTCCCACTGTGAGCGGGTGTATGTATCTCTCTGGCAGCTGGAAGCATGTGTGCTGTAGTGTCACTAAGAACAGCAGGCTTCCACAGGCCGGTCAAAACACAAGGTGCTACCAGGGACTAAGAAGTCTTAAGCAAAATTTGTCCTTTCACCCCATTGCTGCTGGGGTTTGAGCCAGCCCCTCCACCCCTGGAGTGAAGAGTTTTCCCTCCCCACCTTCGGGTGGCACAGCTGAGGCGTTTAGGGACCCTGTCCCTCCCTGTAACCCTGGTTCCAGCTCCAGCCTCCACTCCAGAGCTGCTTACCACCCTGGCTTTCCCACAGCACCTTTCCCCTAGCTCCCTTTCCGCTGGGATCCCAGCAACAGGACTTCTCTTGTCCTGGTTGCCTTCACACTCAGCAGCCCACAGACAACAGCAGCAGCTGCATGTAGCCTGCTGCTCCCAGAAGCCCTTGCTTGCTCCCTGACGGATGCCTTAACTCAGTCAGGAGCTCTCCCTCAGGAGTACAAAGCACCCTGAATGCCTGGCCTTAAAGGAGCTCATACTCACAACAGTCATTCAGACCAGGTTATACCCTTAAGGGGCCTGTATACCCTGGATTTTGACTGTGCACTGCCTCCATTGAGGCATCTGACTGGGAGTGAGCAAGGGCTTCTGGGAGAAGCATGAAGATCTCTGTGCTCTGTGGGGACCAGCTGCATGGGAATGAATTCAGTGTGCAGGTCAGACAGTGGGTGAGGTCGTCAGGTAATGCAAATCAGCGTAGCTTTATTGACTTCCCTGGTGCTATGCTGATATAACACCCAGGAGTTGATCCAGCCCACAGTGAATGGAGGGGGCGGGGTAGTATTCAGTGAAGATTAAAAAATAATGTAATAAAATATAGTATAGTACAATTAATCAATGTGATGGATAGATAGAATATCAATTTAATTTTCATCGGGGAAATAAATGATTTTGTATCGTGAAGTGACAGCAGCAATTTTGCTGTGTGCTGCTGTCCTCTTCGGCCTTAGTAAGTTGTTCAAAAATAAGTTGGTGCATCCTGCCTCACTCTCTGCACACACTCCAGCCTGCACGTTGAACCAAGCAGGGGTTCTGCATAAGTAAAAGCAAGCGGTCAAGTGATTAATGACTGTAGGGTAATGCCTAGACACTACGGGGCCTTTCATGACATTTGCATGCTTCACTTACCCTTACGTTCTCAAAAGTGCTCAGAACTCCCAAGCAGAGACAGATTTTCAGAAGGGCTCAGCTTCCATTTAGGTATGTAGTTAAAGGCGGGGACAGGTTTTCAAGACGGTTCAGCGCCCGTCATTATCCTCAAAGGGAGCTGCTTTGGAAAAGTTGGCCCCGTTACTTAGGTGCCTAACTGAGCTTTTGTGAAAATCTGGCCCTACATGACTCTCACTATAGGCATGATTGAGTAGTGACTGGTCACTAGAATACCAGACCATTTCTCATAATTCTGCTGGTGAGCGGCTTTCTTATTGTCTCATGAGTTAGATGTTTGGCTTTTTTCTGACATACGATTTTCAGTCAATAACAAATTCCCATTTCCTTGCATAGAGAGTGGAATGAATAGGATCCAAACCGTATTCGTTTTAACGGGACTGTATTACTTTTAAGGCCAGCATTGTAAGAAATGCCGGGTACCATCCTACCTCCAAGCCAGGATAATCACTGTAGGGGAGAGAGAAGCCTGGGAAACATAATTCATAGAGTTCCCTTTGAATTCTGCCCTGGTTGGAATCCCATAGCCCAGGAAGAAGCTGCACTCCATTCATCCACAGATCCTCCGAGATAGACATGGTTCCCAGGGGCCTGCAGGGGGTATTCGTTCCAATTCCCCTTACCTACTCTTTGCTGCCTGGTTCCTACATATCCCTGGATAGTACCGAATGCAGCAGCTAGGCTTCAAAGGCAATTCTAAAGGGGGCTTCGCAACGTGGAAGAAAAATACAGCTCCTCTGGCTCTAGGAACTTCGTGAGACAGGTTGGGAAGACTCCAGCAGAGACCAGCAGGCATTTGATCACTGCCCCTTTCTACCTGCTCCACCTCTGCAGAGAGACTTCTGTGATGAAGGGAGCATGTCACATGGGCAAAGCTCCCCTTCTCCGTGGTGGCAACCTCTCCCCAACACACAGAGGGGAGCAGGCGACCCAATGTTTAAAAGAAAATGGTCTTGTCCTTTTGGCGTTAGCAATTACCTTGACCGTAAAAGTTCCTTTGGAGACTCCTGCTTCTCCCTTATTTTATCTAGCACCTCTTTCGCCATAAGCGACTGTGTGATCACCTGCTGCATGGAACAATCCTATCTGTCCTTCCTGCTCAGCGGTAATATCCAAGCAAAGAAGGAACCTCACAGTATCTTACCATCACACATAGCAAAGAGGGCAGAGAAAGCATTCAGCCAGGCAGACAGTTGTGCTATTTTGCTGACTGAGAGCAACCATGCCCCTAAGTCTCTCCATATCAGTTGCTACCTTACTTAAAGGAAGTTTACCATGAAGAACATAAGAATGGCCATACTGGGTCAGACCGAAGGTCCATCTAACCCAGCATCCTGTCTTCTGACAGTGGCCAATGCCAGGTGCCCCAGAGGAAATGACCAGAATAGGTGNTAGGGACACCATCCCTGCCCATCCTGGCTAATAGCCATTGGTGGACCTATCCTCCATCAACTTACCTAGTTCTTTTTTTAACCCTGTTATAGTGTTGGCCTTCACAACATCCTCTAGCAAGGAGTTCCACAGGTTGACTGTGCTTTGTGTGAAAAATACTTCCTTTTGTTTGTTTTAAACCTGCTGCCTATTAATTTCATTTGGTAACCCCTAGATCTTGTGTTATGAGAAGGAGTAAATAACACTTCCTTATTTACTTTCTCCACACCAGTCATGATTGTATAGGCCTCTATCATATCCCCTCTTAGTCGTCTCTTAAGACGCAACATACACCTACCAGGGGATTATCCCAATCTAATACACAAACTTTCTGCCATGCCCAATGCAGAGAATGCAGAAATTTGGTCCCAAGTTTGTCTCTTCTGCCATTGCAGTAAGCAGCTCTAACTGGCTTTAATACAAATGCACTGGGATGCCACAGATGTTAGGTAAATGCCAAGCTATGAACTAGGATTCAATATGGAGTCAGCAAGATAACACTCCACCGCCAGAGGAATCACTCTTGTGGATAGTGAACATTTCAGACATGGACGTTTTCTAGAACCCTTTATAAAAAAAAAAGAGAAAATTAATTTAGCTACATCCTGCTGGACATTGAATGAATTTCACAAATGCATCTTGGAAAAGAGGTGCATGAGTCTGGCTCTTCAAAACATGCAGATTAGAGAATTAATAAGAGATTTAGCTCTTGAAATTATCATTGGTTCCTGTCCAAGCTTTGCTTGGATTACCTCTGCGCCTATATTGCATATACTTGGCAACTGAATGGATCATAGTAAAGAAACAAATTTAACACAAGGGTGTTTCCCACTGTGGTATGTGACTGTTCCCAGAGTGTTTTCTGCCTCCTGTCTTCCATATACTCAACTCCCACCCCTGTTGGCCAAAGAGTCAGAGGTTGCTGATAGTAGATGTTATGTGGTAAACCGTGGTGCTCTGATTGCATGGATTTCAACTCATGAAAGAGTTCCCATCATTCTTACTCGGTGTGTGACTTATAATTACAGCCAGTTAAAACACATTGTTTGAAAATATAGTCAGTGGTTAGCAAAATTGTTCTCCTAATTGTAATTCAGTTTGTTTTTTCCTTGTTAACAGCAGTATAGGGAGAATCAATATGGGCAGTCACTGTTATTCAGAAGGCTACAAATCAAATGTTTAAATCAAAATTGGATGTCTTTCTAAAAACCATGCTTTAGGTCAACCACAAGATGTGGACTTGTTGCAGAAATTGTTGGGTGGAATTCTCTGGCCTGTGTTATGCAGGTTGTCAGACTAAATGATTGTAGTGGTTGCTTCTGGCTTTAAAAATAGTGAAACCATTGGGTTAGATATATTACCTGTGTTAGCACAAGCCATCCCAGTTCATTCTCCAACAGGCAACTCTGAGCCAACTGGCATTGCTCTGTAAATGGACAGCAATGATTACAGGGTGGCTTAGGGCCCTCAAGTCTTCTCCCAGCCCAAATGTTTGGCCCATCAAATCTTCTAAGGGTGCATGTGTTAGTGAACAAAATTGTGTGATGCCCCCATACAGTGGCTGCTTCCAGAGCCTTGCTAGCTGCTGCTTCTTTCTCATACTGGATGCCTGAGAACATCTGAACGTGAAAAAAAGATGCTGCAGCATCATGGCATCTTACAGTGTTTTGATACCATTTACATTGTATTGCCAGAATGGACAACATCTTTTAAATTGAGTTTGCTTTATTGATGTTAGTGCCAGGAATATAAAATGTACCTAGCACTGCAGATGTGGTTCAGATCTATTCTGTACTGATTCCAGCTTGTCTGCTACACATCTTGCTACTATATTCTTTTTGGTGTATCTTGGCGGAGGAGCCCTCTGTGTTATAAATACACATGCAGGTACAGTGCTTAGGCACTACATGATCCTTTGCCCATACCACATGGGATGATTTTATTCGGTGGTTGCAAATTTGGTCTCAAGGAGAGACTAGAAACATGATGCAAAAAGCAGAGAATCTGGATAACAGAAGTAGGTCGGGCCTACTTATTGTGCTGTGAACAAAACCATTATCATAGAACAAGACCACTCGCTAATTCTGGCCTAAATGGGATAGAAGAACCACGGGCCTGCTCCAATGGCCATTGAAGTCAATGGGAGACTTTCTATTGACATCAGAGGGCTTTGGATGGGGCTTCATTTGGGCTCAAAAGGTCTACTTGATGTAGACACTGGGGCTGGATTTTCAGAAGTGCTCAGTACCCAACAGCACCCAATGAAAATACAATGCACCATGTAATTTTGTTCACTAGGACGTGTCCTTAGAAGACTTGATAGCACCAAATTTTGGGCTGGTAGAAGCTTTGATGGCCTCATTCCCCTCCTGGGTCAGTGCTGCCAATGAAAGGGGCTATTCCAATTGGGGCAGGACTAGGGCTGGCTGGAATACAAAAATTCCAATTCCTGAAAAATGTGAGGTTTCAGCATTTGTTTCTATTCTGATGTGGCCCAAATCCAAGACATTTCAATTTTTTTTCATTAAATAACAAAAGAGAGAGCCCCAGAATCCCAGTGGTTAGAGCAGCTGGGGTGTGGGAGAGCCATGTCCAAAGCCCTGGTCTGGATTAGCGAGAGCACAGTCCTGTAGCTGGATCTCTAACATCCAAGCAGAGTTCCCTAACCACCAAGCTGTTGGCTATTCTGAAAGTCTTTTCCCTTCTCTCTCTGGTTTTACCAGCAATTCCATGCTGGATATGAGAAACCTTCCTGACAAAACTCATGTTGAAATCGATACCTTTCTGCCAAAAGTTTTGGTCTCGACAGCGTTTTCCCATGAAAAACCATTTAGTCAAAAAGTTCACCTCCAGCTCTAAACAGGATTCCCCGGTGGAGGGTGATGTGAGATGACTTGTATCAGCAAACTCCGGTATTACAGCTGGCCTGCATTTTGTAACCTTCTTAATAATAATGATTGCCTGTAGTGGGGTCTGCCTGACTGCCTTTACCACAGATGAACGCAATCTGGATTACGATTACATGAACAATTTTGCTAACTACTAACTGTATTTGAAAACAATGGTGTTAGATGGCTGTAATTATAAGTCATGCAGGGCGTTAAAATGACAGAGACTCTTTTGCAAGGTATTCTTTGAAATCCACGCAATCAGAGCACCATGGTTTATCACATAATATTCACCATCAATGGCAGCAACCTCCGACCTCATTGAGTCAACAGGACTAGGAGCACAGAGTATGCAGGAAGGGATGTTAAGACTATCTTGGAATAGTCACATACCATATGTGCCTAAATAAAAGATGAACTCTTCTGAAAATCCAGTGATTGGTTTAGATACCTAATTAGGAGCTGCTGGGTCTGACCTCTTTTAAAAATCTACCTCATCAATTTCAATTAATAAATGCACCAAAATGGTGAAAGTACATTGTTTTGTAATCAGAATGGATTTGATTATTTTCTGTCTTCAATTTAAAAAAAAAAAAAAAAAGGTCTGTTCTGCAGTCAGTGTTTGTTGTTCTCATGTCTTTTCACTCTAAAGCAAACAAGAAAGCACAAGTTTGTAACTGTTCTTTTAGATACAGAGCCATGTTATGAAAATATCATAGTTTTCTACATTTGCATTTAAAATCAATGGATTTTAATCCTACTCTGCTTTTATTGGCCAGGTACCATCATGCAGGCATTTTCATTTCCTGGTAGAAATTTGTACACAATAACAAATGACTAGACCCCAACATTCTTGAATGATGTATGAGATGGCCATGCTGCCTCAGCCTTGAATCTATCCATCATTTAGCATTCAAAGTCTGGTTTGAAATAAAGGTGGACTTTTATTGTTGCAAAACAAATGTGTGTCCAGCGCATGCCTTTAAATTAAAAAATATATATTTTCTTTTCCGAGAAATTGCTAAAAAGAGCATATGCTGCTGTTCTCAGAATTCAAGAACAAATAAACATGATTGATTACAAATTCTCAACTGGTGTAAACTGGGGTAGGTCCATTGACTTTGACGAAGCTATTGCCTGCCTTCCCTGGAATTCTGGCAGCGTACACCAGCTGAATCTCAGGCCTATACATTTAAACAGAGCGGAGGATTTGGCCCATTGACTTCAGTGATTCTATGGCAATTGACATCAGCTGAGGATCTTCACCAAATTTCTTTCAGTTAATGGAAATTAATTTTTCAACCCCTCCTTTCCTGATTATTAACGATACCGGGGACAGTGACATGTTTGACAGAGAGCTGTGTTGTGTTTTGGTAAGAAACGATGGATGAATTGATGGGCATGAAGCGTTTTAGTTCAAACAATTTGCATTTGGCACAAGAAAACAACCCACCCTCTTGTTTTGTCTCCCCTAGGTGATCAAAGCTGTGGAGGAGGGCTACCGTTTGCCAAGTCCCATGGACTGCCCGGCTGCTCTTTACCAGCTAATGCTTGACTGCTGGCAGAAAGATCGGAACAGCAGGCCCAAGTTTGACGAAATTGTCAGCATGTTGGACAAGCTCATCCGTAACCCAAGCAGCTTGAAGACACTGGTTAATGCGTCGAGCAGGTATAAATCCAGGCCAGTTCCGTTTCTCCAGGCATGATTCATGTCATAATACCCTGGCATTGAAATAGCTCTCACTCTCTGATCTGTGCAGACCCTGGAGGATGTACCACCAGCTTCATTGTGTCCAGAATAGTTTTCCCAAATCATCTCTTTCTGTTTAAATTGGCAGATACATGAGCAATTCAATCACGTTATAAATGCATCCATACTGAAATTATCATGACCTGTCTTGGAGAAGCTTGAGTTGCAGCTATGTTTATAGCTACAGAATGGAGTTACTTGTGATTTACACCCAGGGAAAGGGAGGGCAGGATTTGGCCTGTAAAGTATATAAGAAACATCACTCAAATTATCTCTCTGTTGACTTTATCCTGGTAATATGATTAGGAAAGAAATCCTTTAGGGCAAATTCTGGGGACTAGTAAAACCAGATGCATTCCTACCCTGATATAACCTACCACAATCATTCGGAAGTCCATTAGTGTTTACCTCCATTTCTAACAGATTTTCAAACATTAACAAATCCATGTGGTTTCCAAAAAAAAGTGCACAATTTTATAAAATACATTAAGAGCCAGCATGCAATATTAGTATGAAACATGATAAATGCAAGCCTACAATTAAGGTCGACGTGGTAGGAAATAGAAGTATAAATATTTTGGTAAGTTCCTGCTGGCCAGTCATCTCAGATAACAATTTTACCACCATGGCAGAAGCCTGGGAAGAATAACTTTTTATTATGGGTGTATAGCATTTTTCCTCTGCAGCCTTATATTACTTACTTCTTAATTATACTGCTACACTGATTTACACCAGCTGAGGATTTGGCCCTGGCTTTATAAGAGTTGAATTTTCATCATGGGGAGGATATTACACAAGTATTTATATTGACGAGACTAACTGTAGCAACAGTCTAGAAATAAGCAACATGTTGGGAACGGTTCAGTTGGCACCATAGCCCAGATCCTAAAAGTTAGACACAGAACTCCGGGAGTTAGGTTTCTAAATAGGTTTGAAGATATGGACCTATGAGGCAACATTTGTGTATTGGGGTACATGTCATTTTTAAATACAACGTAGGCATGATTCTTCAGGCTTCTTTCCATGCATCATTAACTTTCTGAGGAAGCCATTGAAGAATGAATCTTATTAGCAATCAGTTGTAATGTCATTCCTAGCACATCTGCATAAAAAAGGTTTATGGTAGCATAAAATGTGGAATGCTTCTCTTTCATTTTCAGGTTGGAATAATCATTTTGGGGCACGTTGTGTAGTGTTCTATCAGAGTGCACTAGGGAAAGTAAAAATTGTCAGTAAACCATTTCTTATAGGTGCTAAGCACTTTGCTGATATGTTAATGCATTTACAGTTTCAAGCAATTCCTAATGTCTACTAATGGGAGTATTGCCAAAGAGAATGGTGTACCCGAACAGCCATTTTTTTTGTGGTCAAGTTCCCTTTACCCATATCATTCTCTATCCATAACAGAACATTACTGAATCAACCCTTAGTTAAATGCAATGCAGAACTAAAGGATGTTTTCAAACATAAAATATTCTGTATTAAAAATTTCCCATTAATACTAATACAAGAGGAAACAGTGACATTACAATGTGTGCACAGCAGTAGATACCTCATGGCATTAGTACAGGTCTGTCTCATCTTACGCTGGGGTTACGTTCCGCGGTCAGCGCCTAAAGCGAAAACCGCGTATAGTCAAAATTACATTGAGTGTAATGGCGGGCAGAATCGCCCGCCCTACAGAAACAGTATTTAAATTGTTATTTTTCTCTTTTCTTTTTTTTTTTGCCGACCGCATGAAGCTGAAATCGCACATGTTAAATGCGCCTAAGATGCGACAGACCTGTACTGAGAATCCACATTTTTGTTCTGATTAGTAAGGAAGTTTGAATCCCTTCTGTGTTTAAAATGTTATGTGAAAGCATTATGCTGTTGTTACTGGCAATATTTACATTTTATTGGACCCTTCAGTATAGCCATTAAGTAAACAAATAATACTAATGTGATCATAAAATATATGAAGATTCCTGAAGTGCTAAATAATATAATATCCTGGATGTTCTTCCAGTCAGGTATACTTGAATTGAATTTACATATTCAGGACTCAACCCTGCAAATGCTGATATCTGTGGATAGCATTCCACACAGATGTATTATTATTAGGCAGAGTGGTGCACTTGAAAAGCATGGGTTCCATCCCCAGCTCACCTAGATGACTTTGGGCAGTCCCTTCACCCCACTGTGCCTCAGTTTCCCCATCTATAACATGGGAATAATGATACTGGTCTCCTTTGGAAAGCACTTTGAGATCTACTGTTGAAAAGTGCTGTATGAGAGCTAGGGATTATCATTTCTATTGCAGTAGTACCTAGCGACCAACCAAGAATGGGACCTCACTGTGATAGGCACAGTACAAATAGTTCTGTTGATTTCAGTGGAACAACTCCCATGACCTAAGCTACTTGAATCATAGGCCAAGATTTTTTTTTTAAAATGGGTGCCTAAAGCTAACCTCCTGAGTCCATGGCCTGATTTTATCAATTGCTGAAATCACTGGGAGTGCTGGGTGCTGAGCACTTTTTGAAAATCTTGTCCAAGTTTGCAGAATCAGGCATTTATATTCTAACCACAGACCAGTCTGGTTTCTCAGTACTGGGGAATATGATTTGTGTTTGTCTTCCTCCTCCTGACGTGCTTAGAAATAGATTTTGGCTTCCGGGCTCTGGACGCTTTGATTTAGGAGAATGACAAAACTGAGGTCCTGAAGGTATGCAGTCTCGAGCAGTTTCCTCCTAGGAGCGGGGACCACATAGAAAGGCAGCCTCCTTACAAATGAGCAGTACTACTGACGAGTGCTAAAAGCATTGTTCTGCTGAGGCCTTCTCCTTTGTGCTCTTGAAAGCAGAAGAACGGTGCGAAGAGTAATGCTGCGGTGAATAATGTAAACAGATAAAGAGGCAGGTTATGATCTGTGCAAATTCTTGCGTATCTGGTCCTTTGTGATACTTTCATCTTTTCTTTTTGCTGGTAAAATAGTTTAAAGGGCAGGATTTTCAAAAGTTTTCAGCGTTGGCCTAACTGCTCACACCAAAGTCAATGATAAAAGTCATTGACGGGAGTAGTTAGACTACCCTTGATATTTAAAGACCCAATTCTGCCACCCTTACTCATAGAATCAGTTGCATTAATCTGCTTACTTACGCATGGGAGTAAGTATTGCTCAATAGCAATACTTACTCCCATGCGTAAGTAAGCAGACTAATGCAACTGATTCTATGAGTAAGTAACTCTTGACGTAATTAAGGGCACAAGTATCAGGTTTAGCTAGGAAAGTATAATAAAATTATTTTTTAATATAAAAAAATTGTAAGCGAATGATTGGTGTTGGGTGCATCTTCAAACTGATCTTTTTGTTTGTTTTAGAGTGTCAAATTTATTAGTAGAACATAGCCCCTTAGGAAGTGGCGCCTACAGATCCGTAGGTGAATGGCTGGAAGCCATCAAAATGGGACGGTACACAGAGATCTTCATGGAAAATGGATACAGTTCAATGGATGCCCTGGCTCAGGTGACCTTGGAGTGAGTAGTTTTCTGATCGTTTTCACCTGCTTTGTTGGACTTGGGGAGAAGACACATTGATTTAAATGTAGTAGAGAGATCTGGGGGAGGGGAAAAGAAGAAGGGAAGCAATTAACTGTTGTGCACAGTCAGCAGTTTCCAAGGAAGCCTCATCTTTTATAGCCTGTGTCGATGATAACAAATGCATGAGAGGGTTGAACTTACGGTCACTGTGCTTGCAGCCAATACCTTGGCTCCTTTACTGAAATAAATTTACACTTGAGTTTGAATAACTGACAAACCATTCTCTGGCATAATAGCAACGGGAGTATTATGGGTTGTTGTTTTAAAAAAACAGTTCTGTTGCTGGCACAGTTTTATACAAGTAAATACAGTGGGGCCAGAATGTCCTCTCGCTGACAGTGCTTTCACACTGGTGTGACTGGCTTCAGCGGAGTTCCTCCTCACGTACACCACTGCGAGGGGGGAGTCAGGCGCAGGAAGTGATGTCATAGTATATGAGTTTTACCTAGAAAAGATACAAATAAGTGTAGGTACAATTGATATGGCTGATTTTGCAACAGTGAGAAACTGAGAAACATCCGTCAAATCTAGAGCTGTGTAATAAATGCCCACAGCTGGATTCTGAGTTCTGAATCCTGGCAGTGTAGAGAGGTTTTAAATTGGCCATAAATGACATTTAAACTGCCAGAGGCCTTAGCGTAAATAAGAATCAGGCCCAGAGTGCGCATGAAAAACCTCCAGTCCAAAACAAAGCCGTTAGTAGGAGAATTAGGATCATTTTGATCATTAACTGTACTTCTGTATCGTATATAATGTTGCAAGGACAACTCAGATCCTACACTAGAGCCCGGCCCGAAGCTGAACTCCCGCAGGAGGTGTCAGAGTTCTACCGCTCAGAAGAAGCCATCTCCACCATGCAGAATTAGGCCCTGGGTGAACAGTTTTGGGGACCTTTTATGTGTGCATGTGCATATACTTCTGAGATCAGCCTGATCGGCTCAGACTGAATCCACGGCACTAAAGTCATGTGGTAAATGCCTTAGGGCTACTGGTGAACTGTGTGCTACTTTTTTAAATGGCGTGTACTGTTTGTGTAATGATGTCTATGCCTTATCCTGTCACTTATTCAAACTGAGCGTAGAGAGTGTGTTTCCAGCGGGATTAAACTGAAGTCAGGTTATCACAGATGTTGAATTAGAATGTAAAGTAATATGACCCTTTGTGATCCAGGGGTGTGTGCGTACACACACACACACTCTCTCTCTATCTCTCTCTCTGCTGGCCAATATGCCTATTGCATCAATTTAAAATAAAATAAAAACCCTGCTCTCCCAGAACCTCAACGTTTTTCCTACCCTGCAGCAGAGGAGTCGCTTTGTCACAGGAACTCAGTTTTGCTCAGTGGAATTCACCCTGCAGGGTAGAAAATCCCCCCACAATGTAGGTAGGTAACCCTAATATTTAAAATAATATTAAAGAGCAGAGGTCAAAATGTAGCAGCCTCTCTCCTCTCACTCAGGCCCTACTTGCCATGTCCACAGTCGTAACATTCCTCACTTACTATCCCTGCAATCTCAAACCCCAGTGCTGCAAGCAGGCTCCTGTTTAACTTTGTGCACTGTGAGGTAGCATCAGTGTCTTATTTATTTGATTATTTGTATTTCTGGAGCACCCTAGGAACCTCAGTCCAGGATCAGGTGCAGGGGACGGGACTAGATGACCTCCTCAGGTCCCTTTCAGCCTGACTTTTCTATGATTCTGTGATGATTTCATTGTGCCCAGCGCCGCACAGACACAGATCAAAGACTACAGTTCCTGCCCCGGAGAGCTCACAATCTACACGGCAGAGGGGACATGCCAAGAGCACCAGACAGAAACAGGGTCGGGGAAGGATGACTAGAGTTGAGCAGAAAAGTGGAAGCTGCTAGGATTATTCCCAGTGCTTAAAGTTAAGCACATGCCTAAGACGTCCAGGTGTGGCAGTTTCCCCACTCACTAAACCCACAATCCCAAAATACCCCGCTCTCACCGTCCCTGCCTTCCGCCACTCACCATGTTAAGTTCTTCCATATTTCCTCAAAATTGTGTCATATGAAATGGATGTAAAACCACATCCCACACTAGTTTGTATTTGCACCTAATCAGGGTTTAATTCATCAGTAATATTTGATCACTGCTACATGATTACATGGTTATGGCCCACCCCAATGTCTATTAAAATGAAAAGGTAGATAATTCTCTGCTCAACAGGAATTATTTGTAAAAATAAAATCAGCAAAGTAAATGAAGCCTTCCTATTTTTTCTTTGATGAGCAGTGACCCCACTCTATGTCTCTGTCCTCCCCAAGTTCTCTGTGCTGTTTCCCCATGTCTTTTTCGCTTCTCCCCGCTGCATGTATGCTGCCAACTTCTAAGACTGGATTTTGCATCCTTGAAGCCAATGGGAGTTTTGCAAAGACTTCACTGAGTGCAGGATCTACCCCCTAGAGCTGATTAGAAGACACATTTCATTTTACATGAAATATGGCACAGAAAGAGATTTTTTTTAAATTGTTTTGTGGAATTTTTCATCAAAAGCCTGCGAAGTTTTCACTCGGGTGGAAATTTCCTCACAAAAATCCCATTGTGCCAAAATTGTCATTATTGTCATGGAGAAAAGTTACAGCGGATCATTTTCACCCTGCTCCACCATTTGCTATCACAGAGTCACCACCTCCTGCATGCTTTCCTCTCTTCTCCTTGCTGCACGTGGTGTTTTCCTGCTTATATCCATCCTTTCTCTTTGTGATTGCTGTCTCTCCTTTGATCTGATCCCTTTCCTCTCTTGTATTTCCTTTTACCTCTTCTCCTTTGTCTTTTTTCTCCCTTCCTCTTCTTTCACTCTGAGTTTGTTCCCTTTTTTTGCTTCCTTTCTTGTTCTCCACTTACCCCCTCTTCCACTTTTCCTTCCCCTCCTTCCTGCTTCTGTTTCCTCCTTGCCTCCCTCTACCAATCTCTTGCTGCTTCCCCAGCCTTTCCCCCTCCTGCTTCAGCTCCTCCATCCCTTGCCTCTGCCCTGCTCCACTTCACTGCTGCTGCAAGCAGAGGTGCCAGAAATTAACAAGATCGATGGAGCGCTGTTGCTTCAATGGATCTCACAGACACCTTGTTAAATTCATTAGCTGTTCTGCCAGTGCATGTAGCATAACAGCACGGGGCACAGAAGTAGAGGTTAGAAGAATGTGCCAGGGCATCAGACAGATGCAAACCAGCCCTGTCCAACCCCTGAGTAAAGAGCGTCTGATGCTTCATGGATAACTCTGGAAAATGTTTCACTGTGGGCGGCAGCCTTTATCTCCAATATTCCTGTGTTTCTCTCTTCTCATTCCTGAAAATGTTTACGTGAAAACAGGCCCTGTGGGTGAAATTCTCTTGTGCACCAAGATTTGCTCAGAACATGGAAGCTGGGGAAAACAGTTGTGGCTCCCTGATACACTGACCTGATCTGCCCTGGGATGTCCCTCACTGAGTTTATAGCAAGCTTGGAAATGCTCTAAACTCTGCCCTCTGGTAACAGTCTCCTAGGGCCCCATACCAACACTGTGTTGGGATGGGACAGTGTCAGGGTCTGTTGTCCCTTTACTAGCACTGCCACCATGGGTTACTGCTCAGCTGGCCAAATCCAGCTGCCTTGAAATCCCTTCACAACCCCAGAGCAGTGCAAAGTGGCTGGAATCCCTGAGAGTATGGCAGACTTTTTAATTCTATTTTCCCGTGTTTGACTTTTTAAACTGAAAAGAAAGATCCATGTTATATTCTGAAGTCGTGTTTTTGTAAATATCAACTACTTGGCCATTCTTCCAGACTGTAATGATATATTTCAAACTATATCCACACTGCTCCTCCATATATTCTTTAAAGGCCCAGTGGTACAGCCCTTAAACCAAGGGTTCTCAAACTGGGGGTCTTGACCCCTCAGGGGGTCAGGAGATTATTACATGGGGGGTTGTGAGCTATCAGTCTCCACCCCAAACACGGCTTCACCTCCAGTATTTATAATAGTGTTAAATATTGTTTTAAAGTGTTTTTAATTTATAAGGGGGTCGCACTCAGAGGCTTGCTGTTTGAAAGGGGTCCCCAGTACAAAAGTTTGAGAACCACTGCCTTAAACAAAACGAGCCCTTTCTCATGCATGTAATTCCAATGAAGTCAATGAGACTATGTGCCTGATGGATTGCTAACCAATGTGAATAAGGCTTACACAACTGAGCCCTAAGAAATATCCATAGAATGTACTCTTCATTAAAATCAATGGGGAGTTTCCTATAAAATTGAGTGGCATACTATTTCTATGCTGTAGTTTCCATGAATCACATCATCAGCTGGTATAAATCGGTATAGGTCCCGTGACTTCAGTGTAACGACACCAGTTTATGCCTGCTGAGGATCAGGCCCTATCCATGTATTTTTGTGAGCAAATAAAATGCAGGGAATCTAGGTGTTCCCACAGGTCAGGCTGGGTTCTGAGACAGCTTCTGCCATTGTACAAGCTCACTTTACAGTTAGAACACAGGCTACCTTGGTTTGGTCAGATAATCTGCACTCAAGTCAATAGTGTTCCTGAGAAAATTATAACAGGCTAATTGGAAAACAAAAACAAAGCAAAACTCTGTGATATCCTTTATATACGTTAAAAACACAAATGGCAAGATCCTCAGCTGATGTAAATTAGCAAATCTCCATTGACTTCAATAGTCCAAAATGAAAATTGTCAAAGACCGAGATTAGGTCCTCGGCTGGTGTAAACCAGCATTACTCCTTTGAAGTCAACAAAGCTAGGCTGAATGACACCAGCTGAGGATCTGAGCCACTGTTTCTCAAATAAGGAAAGAAATGCTTTTCTGGCTACTAATGTGGATCCATCCTATAATTCTATAGGTTCTTTAATTGCTATTAGGAAAAAACTGAACCTGGGAACACACAGCATTCTTTACTGGTTACAAAGGTTTTTTTTTTTTTTTTCGTAAAAGGGGACAACAAAATATTTTGTACAGTGCAAATAAGAATTCAGGTTAAATGTTACATGTCATTGTCAATATAGGCAACTGTTCAATATATTCCAGAGCTGGGACTTGGGGGGATCAGGTGAAAACAAGAACATTTGAAAGTAGTTTTCATTTCCCAAATTGCACCCGTAAAACATCCTTTAAAATACACGAGGTGTTCTCCAAACACTATGTAAGACTGTAGATGCAAAATTCAACCTGTATGGCGACAGAGGCAGAGGTTAGATAGAAAGAGGAGCGCTGGACCATCCCGGCCCAATAATACAGAATAATATCATGAATGTGAAATAAAGAGAACTGTTCTACATTCCACTGAAAAAAATATAAAGCCCCCTCAAAGACTATGGCCAAATTTTTTGAAAGTGACTAGTAAGTTTGGGTGCCCAACTAGAGTCATCTTAAAAGGGTCTGAGTTTCAGAGAGCAGCTGCTCAGAGCTTTCTGAAAACTAGGCCTCGTTAAGACATCTCATGTTGGACACCCAAAAATGGAGGCCCCTGAAATCACTGGTTACTTTTGAAAATCCTCAATCAAATAAAAATCCCAACTACCACCAATGGCAGGTTCAAATGAATGCATGTGTCCCAGAAATGACTCCCTGGTAGCAGCAAATGGAAAATTAAAAACCAAAGGGCTAATGTGAATATCGCCCCAAGTCCTGAGCTCTGCCTGCTTAAGCAAAGACCTGAAAATGAATGTGTTCAAAGAGTGATGTCTACATTTAGTTCTAATTCTTGCAAAGGGATGAATCACCTTGTGAAAGGTGGAGCCTCACCCACCAGCCCCTGTTTCCGAATGGATATCAGACTTGAAGGAAACTGTGCGGATTGGAGAAGGCCTGCTCTTTAAACTTGTGGACCAGCTAGTGACTTTGAGTGTGTCTGGAGCTCTTTCATTACACAACAAGAATAACCTGACCAGGACAACACTCAAGAATAGATAGACCATGACTTGACTCTCAATCTGGCACTTGATCGGACCTATTACTAACGAAATGTGGACTACTATCCCATACCTTTTGAAAAACCTGTATTTACTGAATCTCAGGACTCCTGGGGGGTTGTTATTAATTGAACAGCTATGAATATGTGTAATGATATGTGTTGTGTTGCTTTGCATTGTAATTTTTTCTTATAAAATAAAATAAATTATTTATTAATTTTTTTAAAATAATTTGAATGACGAATATTCAAGAATTCACCTGCTCCTGCTGCTTATTCTTACCCTAAAACCCCAATCCTCAGTTTGTGACATCACGATTATTTCCAGAGGAACCAGCTCTGACCTTGTGATGATGCAGGAAGGGAATAATGAACAAGAGCAGATGAACTCTTAAAAAACAAAGATGCTTATTTCATTCACAAGTCTCTAGTAAGTGGGTGCCTAATTCCCTTAGTATCCTCTGAAAATCCCAGCCTAAGGAAGGAATCCATACACTCTCACTGAAGTTGAGTGGTACCTGGAGCAGTCCCATTGATTTCCATAGGACTAAGGTACCACACAACTTGAGTAAGAGTGGCAGAATCTGGCCCTGAAATGGGAAATGGAAAACAGCTGATCTATGCGGCCAGGTTGTGAGATGCTGCGACCTGAACATTTCTGGAAATCTGCCTTCTTTACTTAGTTGCTTAAATGGAAGCTCAGCTCTTTTGCCCCGAATTTGAAAATCTGGTCCATGGTGTATAAGCAGAACTGTCGCTAAATAAAGTGTTTTAAAGATTTTTCTTGCCCAATCTTTAAGGATAAGAATTCAGTTAATGGAAGTATAAGCTATAGCACAGTGAAAGAGACCACGGCATTGTCCCGAACGATGTTTGGAGCTGGGCTTTCAGGACAGTGCCTATTCCTGAAGCACATGCCATCTGTGGTGCTGTAAGGAATGAGCTCCATGGAAAGAGCGAAGGACAAAACAGGAATTTTCGCGCTGATTTCCTTGGCTTTGGTCTGTTGACGTCAGCTCATTAACACGGCTGTAGCACACAGCTTTGAACTCATGTTTATTTTCATTTTCAACTATAGGCCAAGGAAAGGAAAGGAAGAAGGAGAGAACTCTTAACGGTGTAGACATGGCAGCTGCACTGATACTCCGGGGCACCCATTTTAACAAGTGGAGGCTCAGTGCTTTTGCGCTTGCACACATGCTCCCGCAACCCCCAGGATCCTGTGTGCCATTCCTGCACACAAGTGAATAACGTGACGTGCAAACGGTTAGGCAGCCATTTTTACACATGCAATTGCCTGATGCCTATGCCCAGTGGTGGGCGCCTGGGTGAGTAGGGGAGAAGGTGAAGTACCTTTTAAAGATTTGGGGAAATAGTTTCAAAAATGACTCAGTCCCATTTTCAAAAGCAACTTAGACCCTTAGGCCCTCGGACGGGCCTAACTCATTTATGAAAATGGGACTTTTAGGGCATGTCTACACTGCAATAAAAAACCTGGGCACCGAGTCTCAGAACCCAGGTCAATTGACTCACACTCATGGGGCTTGGGCTGCAGGGCTAAGAAATGCCATCTAGATGTTTACACTCAGGCACAAGTCCCCGCCCCCCACAGGGTTTCAGATCCTAGACTTCAGCCTGAGCCTGAACATCTACACTGCAATTTTTAGCCCCCAAGTCAGCTGACCCAGGCCAGCCTCAGCTGTGCCACAGGTCTTGTATCGCACTGTGGAGATACCTCTAGGCTTCTTAGGGCTTGTCTATGATTTAAATGCTACAGCAGCGCCACTACAGCTACGCCACTGTAGCGCTCCAGTGTAGACAAGGGATTCTCCCGTCGGCGTAGGTAATCCACTTCCCCAAAAGGCGGTAGCTAAGTCAATGGAAGAATTCTTCTGTCAACCCAGGGTTGTCTACACTGGAGGTTAGGTCGATATAGATACATCTCACAGGGGTGTGGATTTTTCACATTTCTGAGAGACGTAACTATGGTGATGTAAGTTCCTAGTGCAGACCAACCCTGAGGTGCTTTTGAGAATGTTACTACTTGCCTTGTAATGTACAAGGCAACATTAAATAAGGCATAGATCTTCTTCTTCGAGTGATGGTCCCTATTGTATTCCACTGAGGGTTTATGCATGTACACCGTGCATCTGGAGCTGGAGAATTTGAAACTAGTGGTATCTGTTGGTCTGCACATGAGCCCTTGCTTCACCTCATTGTTTCGTCTGAGGTAATAAAGGGCGAGGCGGACCGACTGCATCTCCAGTTCCTTCTCACCGATGCATGGTCCAAGTCAGAGCTGCTAGTGTTCTCTTGTCTCTGACAAATCCAGTTTATAGCTAGTTTTCTAGTTTTTGCTGTTTTTAAAATAGTTTAGTTTTTAGTAGTAATTTTAGTAGAAGGGAGGCCGTTGGGGAATCTGTTTACTACTTCCCCCTGGGGTCGGAGTTTCTTTTCTCACTGCCGCGCCCTCCCACTCCCCCCAATTCCTTCCTGGTGTAAGCAGTAATGGAATGGTGCAGACAGCAACAACCACACTCCACCCCATTGGATAAGGAGGGCAAACGCTTAGACTTTCTGGGACGCAAGGTCTTCCCTCTAGATTTCAATTTTGAATTTCAAACTAACAGGCCTTGCTGGCCAGATATGACTTTCTTAACTACAGAAAGTTGGAGGACTTTACTGAAAAGCTGCCTCAGCGAGATCAAATGTGTTTCCAGTCTATCCTGGAGGAGGGCAAACTGGTGGCAAACCACTGCAATCGGCTGTGGACGCTGCGGATACCTCGTTGCGCTCTGTGGCCAGGGGCATTTTCATGCAGAGGGAATTCTGGCTGCCCTCATCCCGTTTCCCCAGAGAGATGCAAAATACCATTGAGGATCTCCCTTTCGATCATAGAATCATAGAATATCAGGGTTGGAAGGGACCTCAGGAGGTCATCTAGTCCAACCCCCTGCTCAAAGCATGGACCAACNTCTAAACCTCCCCCACTGCAACTTGAGACCATTACTCCTTGTTCTGTCATCTGGTACCACTGAGAACAGTCTAGATCCATCCTCTTTGGAACCCCCTTTCAGGTAGTTGAAAGCAGCTATCAAATCCCCCCTCATTCTTCTCTTCTGCAGACTAAACAATCCCAGTTCCCTCAGCCTCTCCTCATAAGTCATGTGCTCCAGCCCCCTAATCATTTTTGTTGCCCTCCACTGGACTCTTTCCAATTTTTCCACATCCTTCTTGTAGTATGGGGCCCAAAACTGGACATGAGTCGCACCTGTTTAATCTGAAGACCCATGATTCCCTCCACTCCCTCAAGGATTTCAGAGCCACACTTCAATTGCTGGGTATCCATACATCTGCATCCAAGCAGAAATTCTACCACATGCCACCCACTCAGCGGTTCAGGACTCCCCAGTTCTTCCACCAAAGACCATATGCATCTCCTCATAAGTGCCAAAAGACCCAACAATCCCACCCTCCAGACTCCCCTTCGCAGTCTTCATCATCTCATGTTAAATCCTCTCAGAAATGATATTTCTGAAAGCTGCTAGAAAGCCATCAACCGCTGTGCAACAAACACATCCCCTTTGGGGGTCACCTAGCTCTCTTTTTACCAGCTTCGAGAGCAATAACAATGGACAAGTGGGTCCTGGATATCATCCACTATGGCTAAACAATCAAGTTCACAATGCTACCTCATCCACATCCCCTACCCCAATCCCTTTTCAGGGACCACTCTCATGGCAGCATCTTTGCTCTAGAAGTAGATTCCTTACTACAAAGGGGAGCGATAGAGTGTGTTCCTCCAGCTATCAGGTAACAGGGTTCTATTCAGCTGACTTCCTTGTACCCAAGAAGAAGGGCAGGTGGAGACCAATCCTGGATCTACCATCACCTCAACCGCTTCATCCACAACCCCAAGGTTCATACCATCATAGAGGCCATCATACCATCACTAGAAAAAAGGCATATGGTTTATGACTCTCGATATGCGGGCCGCCTATTTTCATATAGACATACATCCAACCCACAAAAGATTCCTGAGGTTCATGGTGGGTCCTTAGCATTTTCAGTACAGGGTCCATTTGGATTCAGTACTGCTCACCCGGTCTTCAACAAAGTTTTCTCTGTAGTGGTAGTTCACCTCAAGCACTCCAGGGTATTTATTTTTCCCTATCTCAATGACTGGCTACTAGCAGCATGATCCAGACAAAACTCGAATCTGGACCTCCATGTTGCTCAGATTCCTTTCCTTCCTGGGAGTAAATTTTGAAAAATCAACTTTGATTCCCACACAGTCCTTGGACTTCATAAGGGCCTCCATCAATTCAGTCACAGCCTGAGCTTACCTATCAAGGGACAGATTCCAGACTCTGCAGGAACTCGTTGACCAGGTAGTCAACAGTCTGTCCCAGTCAGGACTTGCTAATCCCTCCTTGACCACATAGTAGCCTGCACGTACATCACCGCCTTCGCTCACCTCCGACTTCACTGCCTATAGATGTGGCTCGAGCATGTTTACTCACCCACGCGATGTGCCATGGACCTTATGCTGTCAGTCACTCCATGAGGTGCTCGCTTCCCTCCAGTAGTGGACCCCGGCAGGTCTGTACAGGGATCCCCTTCCTCCCATCCTCCCAGGACAGGACGATCCTCATGGATACACCCCTCAAAGGATCGGGAGCGCACATGGGAGACCACATAATGCAAGGGACATGGACCCCTCGGGATTCCAGGATGTGCATCAACATTCTGGAACTCTGGGTGGTCTGAGCATGTCAAGTATTTCTCCCATTCATTTGCTCCTATCATATTTTTAGGAAGTTGGACAACACCACCACCATTTATTACATCAACAAACAAGTGGGCACGAGGTTGACTACTTTATGCGCGGAAGCAGTCAGTCTCTGGGATTGGTGCATTGCCCATAAGAGCCTGTTGTCGGCAACCTATTTTTCAGGGACTCAGAATGTCCTGGAAGACATCAGGGCTATCCCTCAATTCTCTCAAGCTCCACATAGCAGCCATCAGTGCCTTCCACTCTCCCATGGAAGGACACTTCATATTTACACATCTGTTGACTACCATGTTTTGAAAAGGTCTCCTCAGGACTTTCCCACCCATACCACCTATCACTCCCCAGTGGGACCTCAACCTCGTTCTATCAGCATTAATGAAACTGCCCTTAGAGCCTCTGGCTTCATGCTCTATATACCTCCTTTCCATGAAAGTCACCTTCCTACTGGCTATTACTTTGGCAAGAAGGGTAGGTGAACTTGGGGCCATGATGGCAGATCCACCTTTCACCATGTTTCATAAGGACAAAGTCTCCCTGCGCCTACACCCCAAGTTTCTACCAAAGGTCATATCCTGGTTTCATGTCAACCAACCCATACACTTATCTGCTTTCTTTCCAAAGTCTCACACCTCAGCGGAGGAGCAATGCCTTCTGTCTGCAGGGCCGTGGCCTTCTACCTGTAGAGGATGAGACCAATCAGGAAGTCCCCTAGACTATTGATCGCTATATCTGAGAAGATTAAGGGGCAGGCAATCTCCACACAGAGGATTTCCAAATGGATTTTGGGGTGTATTACACTCTACCAGTTGTTGGAACTGCATCCACCCTTTGGAGGGAAGAGCACATTCTGCAAGAGCCCAGGCATCAACTACAGCCACCCTCCACAATGTGTTGCTTCCAGACATATGCAAAGCAGCCCTGTAGTGTTTGGTGAATACCTTTGCTTCACACTATGCCTTGGTGCAGAACTCTGCAACGGATGCCTCATTCGGCCTGGCTGTCCTCCGTTCAACTGTTTCATCCTCTTCCTCGCACTTTTCTCTGAATTAGGTACTGCTTGTCAATCACCTCAGAGGAATACAATAGGGACCATCATTCGAAGAAGAAGAGGAAGCTACTTACCTGTAACTGGAGGTTCTTCCGAGATGTGTGGTCCCTATCGGTAGTCCAGTCCCACCCTCCTTCCCCTCTGCTGTAGATCTGTTTGATTTGCAGTGGAGAAGGAACTGGAGAAGCGTCAGTCCACCCTGCCCTTTATTGCCTCAGATGGAAATAAATATATGGAGATATACCTATCTCAGAACTGGAAGGGACCCTGAAAGGTCATTAAGTCCAGCCCCCTGCCTTCACTAGCAGGACCAAGTATTGATTTTTGCCCCAGATCCCTAACTGGCCCTCTGAGGGATTGAACTTGCAACTCTGGGTTTAGCAGGCCAATGCTCAAACCACTGAGCTATCCCTCCCCCATGAGGTAAAGAAAGGGCGTGTGTGTGGACCAACGGACATGGCTACTTTCAAATTCTCTGGCTCCGGATGCATGGCGCACATGTGTAAACCCTCTGTGGAATACAGATAGGGACTACACATCCCTCCAGTTACAGGTAAGTAACCCTTCTCTTCCCCTGCTCTGCCTTACTGCTGCCCTTCTTTATAACCTTTCAGATAGCTAGCACCCACTGGGGCACTAGGAAGGAAAACTTCCGTGGAGCTAGGGTGATTTGTAAAGATCAGCATGGACTGCTTTCCCCAGAGGGCTTGTGGCCACACCTTGTGCAGATGGAGGAGCACCATGACATCTCTCCCCTGCGCAGGCACCATCCCCAATCATGTCCATGGCTTCATATATAGCAGGATCGGGACCCTTCACTCCAATATTTGATTAATACAGTAGATCCCCTGGTGACAGCTTCTACACCAAAACTGGAAACTGATGTATTTTTCCCAATCTCTCTCTCTCTCTCTCTTTAATCAAGAGGTATATTGGGTTATGGAGGGTATGTTATGGCAAGGGAAAAGAGCAGGGTAGTAAGTATCAAAAATTCTGGACTGGCTTTGGGAAGAGGAAACCAACTGCTACTCTAGTTTATGAGGGAGTTTTAATATATTGGATTAATAGAATTGCATATGGAATGCAAACACCCACTAGTGTGTCAGGCTGGCTGGTCTGCATTGCATGGCTGGAGCAGAGTGATACCATCAGAGAAACTATGAATGTATTAAATATTTGGGGCCAGGTTTTCAGAAAAGCTAAGCTCCCATTTTAGGTACTTTAAGTGAAGGGTCTGGATTTTCAAATGCGCTCAGCCCCCAACAGTTCCCACTGAAAAAAAAATGGGGGGAGGGTCTTGAGCCTTTTAAAAAATCTGACTCTACCACCCTATTTCTGGTGTACATTACCAGCCGTGCTGTGTACTGAAAATAAATCACCTATTGCAATGGCATTGCCACCTGTTCCTTCATTATTAAGATTGCTGTGTCACTTGCTGAACCATTTTCACAATTCAGTGGAGGCCGAAATGAAAGGTCTGTCTCAGAAAAAGGGAGACACGTTTGCAGCCATTAAAAGTCCTTTGTTCCAAATAACGAGCATGCATTTGTGGTTCCCTGACTTCTGTCGCACGCAGGTTGTGACTTCCTTTCTGCATCTCGTGAGCCAGCTGAAAGGGGGCAGTGTAACTAAACAACGCAGGCTTGTTCCAACTCAAAAGGCTGACCGTTTTTGAGATACAGTCTGATTATTGAACACAGAATCCCTAGGGTCAGATTTTCAAAATAACTCAGCTCCCATTTAGGCACCTGAAGGAAGCAGCCAGATTTTGGGACCTGCTGGTTGCCGAGCAATTTGGAGAAACTGGCCCCCACAGTGATCAGTATTCTTCTCGAGGGGAGGGATTTTCAGAAGTTCCTGAGCACAAGTCCCAGTGATTTTCAGTGCTCCTAAATTACTTGGGCACTTTCAAAAATCCCACCCAATGTGCTCATGAAACTCCCATTGGCATCAATTGGAGTTATGTACATGTAGGAAAAAGGAAATTAGAACCCTTATATTGTAAAAATTGCTACATTAATTACTCCAGACCTGATGTAGAAGGTGGAATTCTAGAGTTCCTCGCATAGGACGGCTTCAAGACAGGGGCCCTCATCCCTTCATAATCATTGATAAGTATTCTAACAATCATGTCATCTTATGTCAGAAACATAAATACACATGACTGGATCCTTCCCTCCCAAAACATTAGCATAAATAATAGCCCGAAAGCCATATTATGGCATAATTTTTACAGCAAAATTCCCCATTCAAATTGTTCTCCTTAAGAAAATATGAAGTCCTAATAGGATCTTTAATATTTAATTCACTTTTAGGTAAAAGAGCACTTTCTTCTGCTTAACGCTGGCACCTACTGGTGGAGACAAGCAACACAATCTTTATACATACTACAGAATTTCCCAAGAATCAAGCATGGTTCATTCAACAGCCTCCAACCCAATAAACTGCCAGCAGATTATCTTGAGTCATGTAGTTTGTATCCACATAACCCATTAAGATAATTACACTGAGCCCCAAAGGTCTGTCACCCAGACTGGGAGGTGTTTCTCAAGGACTGGGAAGTCTGAACTGGACGTCCCTAGTGGGCTGAATTGCTCCTGTGGTATAAATGAGCCCACTCGGGGTTTGGCTAATACACGTATCAAGCAAAACAGCTTGATTAAGAGGCTGATTTTCATACTAGTGTAGCCCCCAGCGCTCTCACTGCAACCAGACATTTCTGTATGTGTTTGATAAAAGGAATAAAGCTTTGGCTCTCCAATCTGATGAGAAAATTAAAGCCAGAGGCTATGCCATCATTTTGATGTATTCACTGTAATCTGCTCAGAACATCAGCCGAAGGAAATAGTTTCGTCTGGTGCGACGTTCAAATCAGATGTTTCACATTTACACAGTTAGGTCCAACATTTTCAGAATGAGGAGATCAACGTTTGGCTCCTAGCTCCTTACTTAAGCTCTGGCCTGCTATATGTCCTTGGCAAATTACTTCACTTCTCAGGGCCTGAGATTCCCCCATCTGTTTTTAAAAAAAGAAGGATAATGATACCTCCTTTGTAAAGCAGTCTGAGATCCATGTACGGTAAGCATGAGGTGTTAGTATCACTATCCATTTACAGCACCTAGAAGTTCTTAAATACTGAGATCTGCCCACAGTAATCTAGAGAACCTACATGTGCTTTCTCCACACAGGGATTTGAGGCGGCTTGGAGTGACACTTGTTGGTCACCAGAAGAAGATAATGAGCAGCCTTCAAGAGATGAAGGTCCAGTTGGTGAATGGGATGGTGCCATTGTAACTTGGTTTTAAAGTCACTTTCTCAAGTGATCGACCCTGCACTTTGTAAACTAGCCCTGAGATTTATTATAAGAAAAAAGAGAAAAAAAAGGGAAAGTCGGTTATTTCTATAACTGAAGGACATTGGCTGGCCTCTGCCACATAATTTATAATCAGTGTTTGACTAAAATTTTCCTTTCCTTCCTATTTGTGTCTTCATATTCCTGAAGTAAATGTAACATGCATGGAAATGGATCTACTGTACATGAGGTTAACCATTTTCTTATGCTTCAGCAACAACAACAAGAAAAAGCCTTCCCACCACACTTTGTCTGTACATGGAATATATATAGAGCACCTTTATATACTGAATTATGGCAGCACATGTTAATACTTCCAAGGACTTACTTGAATGGAAAAGTTTTGTAGCCATTCATGGGCTAACAAAAGCTGCAGTTTACTGAAGTTTACTTCAAGTCTTAATTGTCTACAGAAGTGTATTGAAGAGCAATATGATTAGATTATTTCTTGATAGATATTTTGTTTTGTAAATTTAAAAAATGCTGTTACACAGCGTTAAGTTATAGAGACTAGTGTAGAAACATGTTGCTTGTTCAGTGGCAAATACAATACAGGGTGTATATTTTCCCCCCTCTGTGTTATCAAGTTCCTTTTAATTTGCTCTTCTGTGAGATGAATACATGATTAATATGTATATACTGTACAGTTTGCTACACACCCAGGTACAAGAATTTTTGGTTAGATTTGGTTTTGGTTGGTTTGGTTTTGGTTGCTTTGTGCTACCACTTTGCTTGTATTTTTGCTGCTCTTTGGTTCAAACAACATATACAAACAAAGCTTTCAGGAGTTTTAATTACATATGTGAGGTAACAAGAGTGCATTTCAATAAAAGCTGTTTCTCCCTCTATTTCTACATGCGCTCTGGCTATTAAGGGGCAGATTTCAAAAGCATAAATGGGAGTTAGACATCCAACTCACATTGGCTTTCAATGGCAGTTGGGTCCCTAATTTCTTCTGTACCTTTGAACGTCTCCCCCTAAAATATCCAGCATGGCTCAGCACCTCTGTGTACTGTGACCGGTCTGCTGCAAATGGACTTAATCTCACGGACCCATGTGCTTCCAAGCCAACTGGGTCTGGGTAGAGACTAGTCACTGTTTTTAGCTCTGGATCTATAGGGCACACTCCCAGGCTCAGACCTCTTGTCTTGAGCCCTTCCTTGGCTTGTCAGTCCACCACCCTAGTCAATAAAACCAGTGCCTCTGACCTCCCGAGCCACTCAGTTGCTTACACGTGCTCGCTCAGAGCCCCACTGAGGCTGTGGGCTCTCTGGGGTACGAGGTTAACTCCTTAAAGGACAACATGGCAGGGAAGCAGGGAGCACAGGCTTAGACAAGGAATCTCTTCGCCACAGACACTTTACTCTTCAAAACATTGCAGTTACAAAGCATCAAAAAATAACGGAAGTCCTGAGTGCTCCATCATTCTGATCTCACTGCTCTTGTGAGCTTTGGTCTGGACAAAGTCCCTCCTGCCCTCTTGTTCCACCAAGCGTTCAGTTCTGTGGTGATGGTCAGCCCCCGAACTCAGAGCAGCACCCCTTCTTAAGTGCAGTCTCCTTCGCCCAGGTGCTCCTCTGGAAAGCTTATCCCTCCCCCCCTTCAGGCCCCAGTGTAGAAAAACCATCGTTCCATTGAGTCAGCAGTTGGGAGACCATCAAAGTGGATGGCCCTAGGCTGCCATATTGATGCTTTCTCCTGATGTCCCTTCAGTGAGATGTCAAGCAGCTTTCCTAGGTAGGGTGTCTATCTGCAAAACAATTCAATAACCTTCCCTTGATTAAGGTTAGGCTTGTGTTCGGCACATCATACAAAATGGAGTTCCTAACACAAAATGGAGGTTACAGTTTGATTCTTTGCAGTGTGGTAGCCATGTTGATCCCAGGATATGAGAGAGCCAAGGGGGGGTGAGGTAATCTTTTAATGGACCAACTTCAATTTGTGGAAGAGACCAGCTTTTGAGCTACATAAAGCCAGACCCAAAGAAGAGATCTGTGGAGCTCAATAGCACGTCTCTCTCACCAACAGAAGTGGGTCCATTAAAAGATATTACCTCACCCACCTTGTTACAGTTTGATACAGACATGTCCCACTCTGTCACAAAGCATACAGGAGCAGAAGGAGAAATGAGCTCAATTTGATAAATGCAGTGGAATCCTATAGTAATGGAGTCATTTGTTTGAACAACAACATTGCTCTATCCAGAACTTGACTGTAACCAGTTTCAATTTGCACATTGTAAAGCACGGGTGCTTGGATTTTCAAAGGAACCTATGGGAATTACGCACCCAGCTCCCGTTGAATCACATCTTGAAACAATGAGGGACTTTGAATGTATTTCGGTATAGATGGAATTCTCCAATTGTCCATAGTAGGCCCCATAGTTCGTTTTAAGAAAAAAGGCTCTGATAAAGATAGGGATTGAAAGACTTGCTCAAATGATGGCAAATATTTTTCATTATTCTAGGGAATATTCATTGTTTATATGGGTTGGATAGCATCTTGCAGCATTCTTTCTTGAAGATGGTATCAACATATTCTGTTTTCCTTTCTCTTCTTCACCTCTGGAAAAAAAGAGCACCTAATCTGTTGCTTAAATTATTCATTCCTCTCACTCAGAAGCAAGTATCTGAATACCACTTTAGTTGTTCTTAAACATTTCTTCTTTTTATAGTTCCTCAAACCCCAAATACAAATAGCAGCTTCTAATAAAACAAAATCTCTCACAAAGCAAGATTTTCTATGGGGCTTGTGCTCCTAAATCCCTTTGGTGCATCTGCGAGTTTCCTTCAAACTTCTTTAGTAAAAGCATACACCTAAAAACCCATCTTCCTTCTAGAACTGTTAGTTACTTCTCGGTGAGATATGGTGCCTTTCCAATTGGTGACAGGTCCAGGGGTGAACAGATGTAGGAAGAAGTCAGATGTATCTGGAAAGGGAGTAAAGAAATGCCTTCTTCCTACATCTGTTCACCCCTGGACCTGTCACCAATTGGAAAGGTACCAAATTCATCTGCAAATGTGAGAAATGGAAAAAAGAGACAACTTATACAGGGAGCTTTCATGAGATGCAGCGAGGCAGCAAACCAGAAGGGGAGGTTTGACAAATCTTGATTGTGTGATTTCTTGTTCCATTGTTTTATTTTTGTCAGCCACTGGGCCACAAAGAAAAACAAAAACAAATCAAGACATAACAATTGCCGCACATAAAGGAGATTTGTCAAATAATAAATAACATTATTAGAGCTGTCAGGGGAACCGTTGTGGGATTCTCTGCGTCTTCCTGCCTGCAGTGCTTTGTAAAATAATCCGTAGGAAGACAGACACAACAACTTACTTCTTCTGGAGGAATTCTTCAATTGCTACTTGCATCAATCAGATCAGCTGTACTCGGAGAGATTTTTATTAGCAACTTCCAGCTCTTATCCTCTCCCTTTTCTACCTATTCTCTTCAGTCACTTGTTAACTGATGGAGTGAATTAGCGCTCTGTGAAAAATGCAAGGGGGAATTTGGTTTTGTTATTTTTTGTGGGCCTTTAAAACAAAATTCCCTTGGCCATTTGTGTTTTTCAAACGCATATACAGTGTTTGGGGGATTTACTACAGGAAGGTGAGAATTACCTTCCAAGAACCGTGTAATCAATTGCCATTTGCTGGACCATCCTTCAGAATATCTTTATGGTTAACTAGTAGAAAAAGGAATGCCCATAACCAGTTTGCATTTGTAAATAGACTGGGCACTTTTTCTTAATTATTTAAATACATATACAAACCTTCTTATATTTAATGCAAGCACTTACGATGCTACAAATCTGTTTATAATAGACTCTGTATATGAGTGAAAAAAACCCATGACCAAGATTTTTGAAAACGGGGGCCTAAATAAGTGCCCTGATTTTCCAAAGTGCAGCCAAGATTCCTGTTGTAGCCAGAGAGGGAGCTGCTGGGTGCATATTGGAAAATCAAGCCATTCATTTAGTTATCTAAATATGGATTTTGGGGGCAATCCTTAGGCACCCAGTTTTTTTAAACTGGAATTTTCAAGAGAGGCCCTGGGACTTAGGTCCAGAGCCTCAATGCTATTTAGGCTCCTAACTCCCATTTGATTTCAGTGGGAGTAGGCATCTAAATATCTTTGAGGATCTGGCCCTAGGTACCTAGCTCCCTTAGGTCCCTCTGAAAATCGCAGCCTAAAATCTTAGTCAATGAATCTTTATTTTACCTTAGCAGAGTTGGGATATCATACAAAGCACAAGCAGAGAAATTTTCTTTTGGAAGGTATTTTTCGTTATTATCCAAGAAAGGGTAGCAAGTAAAAATATATACTGTAGGTTAAAATCAGGTATTAGAAATGGAATATTGTATATATTGTCATGCAGTAGAATCAGGTCACAATATTTTTCTGGTTTTGCTCTGTCTAAGCATAGAGGGGGGAAAAAGCTAAGCACTATAGTTAGCTATCCTTACTAGTGGTGTACCAGACATTAAAACCTGAAAGAAAAATGCAAATGTTACCAACATTAAGATGGTGAAGTTTGATAATCAGAATTAAATTGTTAGCTGAACTTAGAGTATATACCTAGGGTAAGTCAAAGTGGTTTGCTTTCCAACTCAGTAGCCCAGATGGTTACATAGATTACTTTTTTCAGTCCATTTTGCTGCTAATTGTAAGGGAATATTTCAAAGGGAATGGTAGATAGGAACATTCTTTTCATAACGTTCTTTTTCATCTCTGAAGGAGGAAGTCTTTCTAGGCGCAGTTCTTGTTTAGAATGACCTCCATTTATTCTTTGGAGAAGTTATCTAATCATAAAAAAAAAGAAGACTGATGAAAAAAAGTCAGCTGTAAACTTTATTTATTCCTTCTATATGTTAACAAAAATATGATGAAGGTGAAAAAGTTGTGTCTATTCGGTGTTGAATATAAACATGTAGAACTCCCAGTGGTCAAAAAATTGTGACTCCTAAGACTGCTGTAGTTTTGAAACTAGTCATTAAGAAGTGTGTGAAATACATTGATAGCGGTCTGAGAGTAACATATAGTTTTGAGTCCTTTATTATTAAGTCCATCTAAACTCCTTAGTGCAGGTGGGTCAGGACTCGGAGCACCTCTATTAAACACTGCCCCAATTGCATTAGCTCAATTTCCTGCATTGGAGTTTTAACTCATAGAAGGCTTAGCATTGCTGTATTTATTTCCTTTCATTTTTTATTTTTCCTTTGATGCTTAATGTGCATTTTGTTTGTGTACATGTTTTTGTAGTGTAAGATATAAAATTTTATATTTTTTCATAAAAATAAAAATCTTTGAATAACAGTGACATCCTGATGTGGATCCCGCTCGTGCTGTTGGTACTTTGTACATAATCCCAACTAATCATTCAAAATGATGGGGTCTAAATTAGCTGTTACCACTCAAGAAAGGGATCTTGGAATCATTGTGGATAGTTCTCTGAAAACATCTGCAGCGGCACTCAAAAAAGCTACCAGAATGTTAGGAACCATTAGGAAAGTGATCCATAATAAGACAGTAAATATCATAATGCCACTATATAAATACATGATACGCCCACCCCTTGAATACTGCATGCTGTTCTGGTCGCCCCATCTCAATAAACATATATTAGAATTGGAAAAGATACAGAGAAGGGCAACAAAAATGATTAGGGGTATGGAACAGCTTCCATATGAAGAAAGATTAATAAGACTGAGACTTTTCAGCTTGGAAACGAGATGACTAAAAATGATGATAGAGGTCTATAAAATCATGAATGGTGGGGAGAAAATAAATAGGGAAGTGTTATTCACCCCTTCACATAAAAAAAGAACAAGGAGTCACTCAATGAAATTAATAGGCAGCAGTTTTAAACAAAAGGAAGTATTTCTTCACACACACACAGTCAATGTGTAGAACTTGTTGCCAGGGGATGTTGTGAAGGCCAAAAGTATAACCGGGTTAAAAAAAAATAGATAAGTTCACGGAGGACAGGTCCATCAATGGCTATTAGCCAGGATGGTCAGGGATGCAACCCCAGGCTCTGGGTGTCCCTAGCCTCCAAGTGCCAGAAGCTGGGAGTGGACAACAGGGGATGGATCGCTCGATAATTGCCCTGTTCTGTTCATTCCCTCTGAAACACCTGGTGTTGGTGACTGTCAGAAGACAAGATACTGAGCCAGGTGGACCATTGGTCTGACCTAATATAGCCATTCCTATGTTCTTATGTTCTTACTCATAAATTCCGATGAGTCCCACAAAATACTAGACTCTCCTCTCTCTGACTTGCGTATAGTGTTGTGAATTCAAGATATTTATCCCAAGTCTCCCGATAGTTGTTTTTCTCAAAGCTCCAGCTCCTGGAGTCCTGTGATTCCCTGAGAATCTCAGCCTCCATTTAAAAGAAAAATAAGTGTCTAGCCTTTGTGGTTACTGAGAAAAGTCTGAACAGATGAACCCCAGAGGCTCATAAACCAGTAAGCAAATATAAAGAACCACACATTTATTGTTTTCTTTTTAAAAAAATCTCATGATTTTCAAGACAAGCTCCTTATTTCAAGAGGTACTTGCCTCTTAATTTTTGTAATGTTTACCTTTAGCAATACTGTGCTGTGTATCTGTCTAGCTATTTATAACACTCCCACTGATAGTATCTTAGTTCTAAGTAATTCTGTCTGGGATTTGAACCCACTTCCAGTTTAGTCAGGACACTTGATAGTCAAATAGGACCTGAGCCAAATCCCACAGATGTCAATGGGAGTCTTCAATGAACTCTGAATCAGGTCAATAGCCTTTTTTAGGACACAGCTCTATTAAGCTAACCCAGGAAGAGCATGTAGCATGCGTGTGAATTCCTGCCATCCTTCAGGCAGCAAGGGGACTCCTTTCCCCCCACCTGCAGCTCCAGTCATGCAAGGTGATATGAAGTTCACACCACACCCACACCCTACCCAGTCGGCAAGGCTACCAGAAGAGATGGCATGGCATGCAACAATCATCTACTTTTGAATCAGTAAAACAGAAATGCTATGGAGATAGGCAGCATATTTTTTTTCAGGGTAAATCATTGTGGTTGCCCTTAAACACAGTAGAATCAGAACAATTCTTAGTTTGGTGCTTAAAGGGCTGGTGACCGTCTGTGTACCATCACTAGCCTGGGACCCAGGTTCAGCTCCTTGCTGTGCTACACGCCTCCTGTGTGCCTGTGGTCAAGTGATGACAATGGAAGGAGCCTAAATACTTTTGTGGATCTGGGCCGTACCATCTGTGCCTCAACTCCCTGGAGGTAACAGCACTTCCCTTCCTCACATGGGCGTCGGGAGGATAGACACACTAAAGACTGTGAAGGGGCTGGGGGCCAGGTGAGTACCACAGGTATCTAGAGAGAGGGAGATGGGGAGTTCCTGGTGCAGAGAGATGCTTTGGCAATGCAAGGAAAAGCAGCATAGCCTCCAGCTAAACACCCTGAAGAGCGAGGGTGCAATCACCATATAGACTAATGTCACTCTATGGCCTGGAAGGGGGAACGCCTTACAAATCTCCTGTGCTCTGAGGCGAATCGTCCCTAGATCCACAGCGTATTGCACCCATCGCTCCCTGCATTCTGCTCCTGTGCACAGCCCTGCAGAGAGTCCTGGCAGCCTGCGCAAGGGGGAGAGAGGTGAGAATCAGGCCCCACGTGCCTGGCAAATGGACCCCCCCGAGCAGCACTGGCCTATGCGTTTGTATCCAATGTGGTTATTCGATTGCAAGAGTAATACACACTGTTGTGTGTGTGTCTGTGTGTGTGAGAACAGCGGCTCACACAATACTGTGGGTGGGTGTTTGTGTGAGAGAGAACGTTGCCTCAAACCACTGTGTGTGTGTGTGTGTGTGTGTGAGAGAGAGAGAACAGCAGCTCACACAGTACAGCATGTGTGTATGTGTAGTTGTGAGTGAGAACAGTGGCTCACGAAATCCTGGGGGTGGTTGTCGGTGAATGAGAACAACAGACGACAGCCAGGATTCACAGGGCGTGGGACAAAACTCAACAGAGATTCCGCCCACCCCAGTTCTGGGGCCCAGCCCCCACCTCTTTCCCAGTCCTTACTTTTCACTTTCCGTGACTCCAACTTGTTTGTTTGACAGAGACATTTCTTCCCCAGAGTTGGAACCAGTAAAATAATAAATCCTGATAGAAAAAAGAAAAAAGTCATGTCAAATTTCAAAATCATTTTTGTTGTATCCGTTTGGAAAATGATTATTTTTGTGGGTTTTATTTTTCAATTTGCTGTGATCAATACAGTCTACTGAAAACATACTTTTGCCTCTCCCCGTCCCCCCTTTTTTTGCTTTGTTTTGCTACTCTGTAACTTTTGATTGGCTAACTTAGTCACCTGGTGAGAGAGATTTTAATTTTTTCCCCACCTCACTATACATTTCCCATTGTTTTTGAAGTCAATTGTGTCCGTCTCTCCACTCAAACGTGCAGCAGAGAGACAGTGAGACTCACTGTCAGAGAAAGCTCATGCCAAATAATCATACAGAGATTAATAAAATGAGGTTTACGCCCCATGGGAGCCAGCTCTCTGCTTTGGGCAGAGAAACACAGGCATTGCCAGACTGGATCAGGCCAATGGTCCATCTAACCCACTACCCTGCCTCTGACAGTGCCAGATGCTTCAAAGGAAGGTGAAACAATTCCCAGGTAGGTGGATGTGGGATGGTCTGCACCCCTCCCCCACATACACACCATTAGCCCAAATGCACCATTGCAGCAGGGCCCCCTCTGCTCTTCCCCAAATGACTGCACTGGCCTCTCTGCTGGTTTTAACGTCACCCATTGTTGGAAGGAAGCCAAATCAGGCTGGGTTTGTGCTCCATGCTTTAGGGCTCCCACCAGCCAAGCCCTGAGAATTGCATGAACCTCACTATAGACCTCTGTGTATTTCCCCAGCTTTTTGCATTCTGTCCTCCCTCCCTTGCTATGGAAGGAGGCAGAGCAAGTGAGAATGACTCTCTCCCACACCTGTCTCCCCTCCCCGTCCGGACATGCATTGGATAGGGGGAACTTTTCCACGGCTGTTTAAAACCTTCAATCCGGTCAGTGTCAATGGCCAAATCCTCAAAAGCCAAGTTGTTGTCACTAAATCTAAACGGATGCACTTTAAACCTGCTAAAGCTGCTGTGTGCTGCTTAGGAGTTCTGGATGACGTTGGGCGGTCTGCATGTCTATCGCAGGCTGCAAACTCCATTTTCTTGGTAAGGCTGGTCTTAGCCTTCTTAATCTTTTTTGGCCTCTCCTTTGGACTAACAACAGAGGGCCCTTAAATTTGGATGAGCACGCTTGGACAAAGAAATAGCTACTACCCAGCCCAACCCAGTGTTTAAGTCTGAACTCCAGGGGGTGGCAATTTAGCAGCTAATGAGGCAGTCACCTGGCAAAGGTTACAAAAGAGGATCTAGCAGTTTCCCTTTAAAAGAGCTTAGAAAGACTGCGTCCTGGAGAAGAAGTCATAGCAGGAGGAGAGGAAGGATCCTACATTCTTTAGAGGATGCTGCCCAAAGAATGATCCAGAATGGCGAGGAAACTGAGGCAGAGAAACACAGGTAAGTGTTTTATTGTTTTGCCTGGATCTGTGCTTTTTGTGTGCTAGGTGAAGCGTAGCGGTTTAGAAATCTTTGCAAAGCCTGTGTGCCCATTGACTTCACCTCCCCCTAAAGAGTTAAACTGTAAACCCAGGGTGCCCCCAAAGGTTGGAGCTCTGGGGAAGTGTGTATTTAAGTTTGGGGGAAGGGGGGCTTAGGGCATTGAAGTTTGTTTTTGTGTATTTAAGTTTGGTTCTGGGGCTCAGGGCATCTGGGCTGTTTGCTCCCTTTTCTGTGAGAGGCAAACAAAATGGCGGAGCAGTAATAATAACACTTACCTGCCTCACGGCTATGTTGTGAGTGTTATTTCAGGCACTGGTTCATGGCTGTAATCTGCTTGCGGGGCCATTGCCTACAAGATGCTTTCTGAGGCCTGGATCCTTCATCTTTAAAGTTGACGGCGGAGATTCTATTGATTTGAATCCGAGCAGGATCAGGCTCTAATTGTGCAGTATCAGAAGTGCTCTCCTCCCTTGGCTTGCTGAGCAAACAGCAGCGGCAGGGAGGAAGCCTTTTTCTGTCACCGAGGAAAATAACTTGGAAGGTTCTGACAGGAATTTCTTCACACTGCTCTGCATAACTCCTCAGTCCTCCCATGCTACGTAATGTTTTTTTACTTAAATGGAAGCAATTTGAGAAGAAAGATGAAATGAACAGGAATACAGAGGTTTTTGTCCCACCACTCCCCTCCTGGTACACTCCTGTGCTATGGCTCTGAAACAGCCTGGTGCTGAAGACTAGAGGCCAGATTTTCAAACGTGCTCAGCGCCCTGTAGCTCCCGCTGTCCTGGCGGACGCTGCTCCTTTTTGAAAATCGGGCCACTTCATTTTGGGTGAGATTTACAAAAGCGCTCAGGGCCATATTTTCAGCACCCACCGCTGGGGGCAGATTTTTCACAGGAACAGAGCTCCCGTTTAGGCTCTGAAATCAAGGACTGATTTTTCTAAAGAGCTCAGTGCCCGTTCTGTTGATCCCTTAGGAAGATGGCCTGCATGGGGATGTAGGTCAGTTGTACAGCACATACTCTGGGCTTAATTCGTGGCGTCTCTAGTTTTGAGGCAGTAGCACAGTCTAGTGGGTAGAGCATTGGACTGGGCCTCAGTTTCTCTTCCCTCCTATGCCTGTTGGATGTGCTGTAGCACAAACAGGAGTTAATTGAGGGAAGTCCTATGGCCTGTGTTGTACAGGAGGTCAGATTAGGTGATCCCAGTGGGCACCTCCTGGCCGTATGATTTATGAAAATTCAGCTGCTTTCTTTGGTGCCTAGACTTTCTCATTATGTATCCAAATATCTAGATGATACTTAGACTGCAACCTTAAAAAAATGTGAGGTCTGTATGTATAATAAATGACATGAAGATTAAGTAGGGGAGATGAACCTTGGATAAGATGAGAGACGAAGAAGGAAAAATAGTTAATATTGCGGAAGGTTGCGGGTTTTTTCTTGTCACGTTACACAGTGACACTGACCATGATCCTGTCTTTTCATTGCTGTCATATATGATCATGCCAATCCCATCTATAAAATCTTCCTCTGACCATTTCAGTGGGCTTTGTATCTCTAGCTATATTTTGTTTACTGGTCGGGAGGGCCATGGTATTTCTTTGGTTCTACTGATTGCCTCTTTGCTCTGTTAGGAGAGTCCTCTCTCTGAGTGCATTTGAAACAATGCTGTAATTCTGTCGAGCGGGCTAGGCAACAGCTCTGCTGAATGCTGTGGGGTTGCTGAGTGACTTTTTTGGGATGCTCTGAATTCACATGCTGGGGCAGATAGACATCACTCTCATAATGCATTTCCCGGTCCTAAAATGCGGTGAACCGGGTAAATGGAGCCAGATCCTCAACTGATGTAAATTGGTTTAGTCAACAGAGCTGCTCCTGATTCACACCAGCTCAGGGTCTGGCCCATGGTGTATGATACAGAATAGGGATGGTGAAATGGATGGTCCCGGGGTTTAGATATTCTCTTCTGTCTTGTCCCGCTTCACTGACATTATAGGAATATGCTAAGACATCGGGGCTCAGGGAGGCGCCTGGTAACAGTGTCACCTGGTGGCCTCGAACATATTATTATGCTGACTCCTCCAATGACTTTTACCCATATCAGGAGGGGGTTGTGCTGACAGATTCCACAACTACATGTAGAAATTCGTCATGGTATCAGCTCGGGATTCCCTTCCACTTTTCTTTTTAGAGATGGCCAGATCTCACAATAGGCACATGACACGTAATCTAGCAACAGCAATCTCATGTGAGTACCCATTGAGAGGGGAAAGAGCGAATTAACAACCGGCAGCAGAAATCAGACATTGTAAAGATCAACTGAAAGATTTAGAGGACGGTCGATTGAGGTTAAGGCACTAGACTGGACTCAGAGCACCGGGCTTCAATTCCCCACAGTGCCACATAGTTCTGTGTGAAGTCATTTAGGTCTGTTTTTTTCAAAAGCGTTTAGGGCCAGATTTGAAAGTGCTCAGCCCCCACTCTTGATCTGCCTGGATATAATCGTGTCCTCAAAGTCAGTGGGCCAGAATGTCACCCTCTGGATCTGTTCTCCATTTTACAAATGGGAATAAGGCTATTTCCTTTCTCCCAGCATTCTCTGTCTTGTCTGTACCGATGGTAAACCCTTGGGACGGCATCTGTCTCTTTCATCCTAGGGCACCTGACACAATGGGGCACTCGTCTCAGTCAGGGCCTCTAGCTGCTATCGTAATATAGATTGACTGAAATTGCAGATCTCAGAGGCGAGAGCGAATGAGTAGATCTGAGAGAAGAATTTGTCCGCAGATCTTTCAGATGAACAAATCCCTTAGCTGTGGGGAACAAGTCCGGTGCTGCTGTCCTATGCAATGATACAACACAATGGCCAGGAAATAATTCTCTGGAATTCACTGGAAACCGTGCTGGAATCTAGGTCTGGATCCAGATGGACTAAAGGGTTGACATTCCCCCTTTATTATCATTGTTCAGCTCGCATTGCCCAGCATCTGGGAGACGCGCATAAGATCAGGAGGCTTCTAACCATCGCTCCCTTGTGGCAAATGACATTAAACAAGGAGATCCAGTTGTCTTCCAGTTGTGGAAAAATTGGAAAGAGTCCAGCAGAGGGCAACAAAAATGATTAGGGGGCTGGAGCACATGACTTATGAGGAGAGGCTGAGGGAACTACGATTATTTAGTCTGCAGAAGAGAAGAATGAGGGGGGATTTGATAGCTGCTTTCAACTACACCTCTACCCCAATATAACGCTGTCCTCGGGAGCCAAAAAATCTTACCGCGTTATAGGTGAAACCGCGTTATATCAAACTTGCTTTGATCCGCCGGAGTGCGCAGACTCCCCCCCGCCCCCCGGAGCACTGCTTTACCACGTTATATCCGAATTCGCGTTATATCCGAATTCGTGTTATATCAGGGTAGAGGTGTACCTGAAAGGGAGTTCCAAGGAGGATGGATCTAGACTGTTCTCAGTGGTACCAGATGACAGAACAAGGAGTAATGGTCTCAAGTTGCAGTGGGGGAGGTTTAGGTTGGATATTAGGAAAAACTTTTTCACTAGGAGGGTAGTGAAGCACTGGAATGGTTTGCCTAGGGAGGTGGTGGAATCTCCTTCCTTAGAGGTTTTTAAGGTTAGGCTTGACAAAGCCCTGGCTGGGATGATTTAGTTGGGGATTGGTCCTGCTTTGAGCAGGGGGTTGGACTAGATGACCTCCTGAGGTCCCTTCCAACCCTGATATTCTATGATTCTTAGTCTCATTGAGAAACGTGCTTCCTTCTTACCTGCCAGCAAGCTATCATCCCCCTTTTTTGCTGTTAATTAACAGCAGAATCGTTTTACCTTCCAAGAAGGGGAGTGTGACTGACTTTATTATCATAGGCTTATAAGGATCAAGCTTACCACTTGACAGCTTCTTCCTTTAGTTTGTGTAGACTCTAACCATGCATGGAAGTGACCTAAATGTCATTGTGCTCCTTGCCCCTTTGCTCCAGGCAGAGAATCATTGGATATTGTTCCCTATATCATTACACCCGCTTCCCACTGGTGTAACCCCCTTGATTTCAGTGGAATTGGTTGTCTGTAGTTTTCTTTTAATAAACACCTTGAGTGAAATCTTAGCCCCACTGAAGTTTAATGTCAAAACCCTGTTGACTTCAGTAGGGTCAGGATTTTACCCTTCTTGTTTAAGTTAGACTATTCCATATATTGCACATTGACTACCTTACTTTGCATGACGTTCCATTGATTTCCATGGGACCACTCTCCACGTAAGGTAATATTTAACAGGGGTAAGGATGCCAGAATCTGGCCAATAGTGTATACAGAGAGATTTTCAAAGAACTCTGCTCCCAGTTAAGCAACTGAACTTTATGGGAGCTGCTGAGCATTCAGCCCTGCTGCCAATCTGGCCCTGGGCACAGAATTTTAAAAATAACATATAGAACATTGAGGAGCACTTGATGTAGATCTATGGTGCTTGGCAAACAAGGAAACTAAATTAGATACATTAGCTAGAGAAATAATTTCACAAGTGACAAGTGGGCCAATAGCTATTGACTATCCTGATTGGGCTTTGCAGAAAAATGCTTGGTAAAAATAATGGGTACATTTCTAAACTCATTTGGGGCTTTGTGTGTTCTTCATTGGGAGTGATTGGAACTGCAGGAAGTAGGAACATAAAGAGCTGTGCCGGGGAAACTGGCTTTCTTCTGTGCAGCAGCCTGATGCAAAGACACTCTACAAAATTGTTACAATCCTTTTCTAATAGCGATAAAAAAGGAAACTCCATCTGAATTACCAGCCTCTGGAGGGTGCTTCCAAACATAATGTATTGCCAGTCTCTGTGTTAAGAATAATAAAACCCTAGATATTATAAAAGCCGCTCAGATCCACTTGCTGGCATGCAGTAATAGAATAAGCATTAAAACTGAATTATAATGGCTTTTTAAAACTCCCCTCATTTTTCTTTTTCATTATTTTTAATATCACATTAAGGGGGAAATTTAGGTTTGAGAGGGGAAAGTAAAGAAGCTGAAATCTTCTATTCGGCTGCTGGCAGGTAGATGCAATTCTTCATCATGTATAGGGCAAAGGACTTCTCTCAGGGCCGGATTCTGACACTCTTATTCACGTTGAACATCCCGGGAGTGGTTCCTTGGAAGGCAGTGGGAATGTTTGGCGTAAGGTGCTGTCCAATGTGAGCAACTGGCCCTCTCTCTCCCATTCTGCAGGTCTCTCTTTTTGGTCTTTCTCTGCTTTGGGTTGATCACTTACATAGTCATGTCCTGGATGAGCGCAATAAGCATAAATAAGCCACGGGGTAGATGATACAGTTGGAAGACTGTGTGGCCTAATGGATAGAGTATTAGTGTGGGAGCCAGGAGAGCTGGGTTTCTGTGCCTCTGTTTACCCTTCCCCCCCATGTGAGAATGAGGCCTGGACTCTCTCTCTGGATGTGTATGTATAGCCTGTACGCGGCTGTGATCTTGGTCTGGCCTCTAACTGCTGCTGTGAATCAAAGGAAGACTCCGGCCTCCCAGGGTGTCAGTCTGTCGTGTCTCCATCACCTTGCCCTGCCTGTCACTCTGAGGAGATGTTATCTTTACGGCTGACTGATAGCTTTGCATTTCTGCCCGGGTTGAATATGCCACTCTGTTGCCTGTTCCAGTGATTAGCTCCCTGTGCTGCTTGACCCCTATTTAAACACTCTGCTCTGCTGAGATGGTGGGGAGGTGCTCGGGCAGTTCTGCATTGGCACACCCAGGCTCTGCGCAGCGGGTTTCACTGCCTTTTGCAGCCAAGAGTGAAGGCTGTAGTTGCATAGGGCTAGATTGGGACTCAGATTACAGGAAGGAAGGAGTGAGAACGCCCCACCCTGGCGTCCTGCATGGGCTTCTGGGATTTGGGTCTGGCCATGCAGGAGTCAGCAGATGCTGCACCCTGGAGGGACAGTGGGTGGGGAGTGGTAGAGAATGGGCAGGGATAGCTCAGTGGCTTGAGCATTGGCCTGCTAAACCCAGGGTTGTGAGTTCAATCCTTGAGGGGGCCACTTAGGGATCTGGGGCAAAATTGGACCTGCTAGTGAAGGCAGGGGGCTGGACTCGATGACCCTTCGGGGTCCCTTCCAGCTCTATGAGATAGGTATATCTCCATATATTTATTATTTGATTTCATCCCCCACTACTCACCTGCCATTTGGCCAGGAGTAAATTACTACTGTCTTAGAAACAAGGAGAGAGGTGGAATTGTGACTTGGGGGTCTGAGTCACAGCGCCTCCTGGGGTTACTCCTGGGGCAGGGCAGTTCATGCCTCCTGTGCCTAAAGATGTGGTCTAGCCCCGCAGTAAAGCAGACCTAGAGCCTTCTCCACCTGGAGTTCTTCATCTGCCCATGTGGCACCGCTCAGAGAGGCTGCTGCTCCTCACAATCCTGGATATTGCTGTTGCTTTATTCAGAGCAGGATGGGTTTTTGGTACAAGTTTCCTCTGTTGAGCTCTGCTCCTGTTAATATTGACTGAAAACCAGTTTGCCCCCAATTGCATGAATGTGAATCAATCCAGCTGTTGACTTAGGTGAGTGGTACAGGATCTAATAAAAAGCGCAAACATGGCATTTCCCAGACCTGTCACCCAAGTCATTAGCAGGCTGTGAAAGAGGCTATGGAAATTCCTATTACCGCCTTTATTTATTCTCCCAAGATTTCCAGGGGGCTCATTTCCAGTGCCTTCAAAGCTGGCAGCTAGTGCAAATACAGAGGCGAAATCCCTCAGCAGAGTCTTTTGTTTGTTGCCTGATAAATTGTGGGGTTGCGGGGCGGGGGAGAAAGCTTGGCATTTTTATGATTGCAAATTCAAGGAAACAAATTTCAGGTGGTGGGGTTTTTAAATGCTAAGTTGTTTACTTTATCTTGAAAAGCAGCATTAATTGAAACAGGCAGGCGGGTCCCACAAGACAAGGTTATCTTTATTTCAGGAATCATCATTCTGAGGTAAAGAAAAGCCTTTTTCTCATTTGCTCTTGCTGGTAATGTGAAGCTTTTGAATGAGAATTAACCCTATGAAGCAGCTAAGCCCTTTGTATCAACTCACGCAGCCGAAGAAAAGTCTAGACGGCTCAATGGCAAACGGAGACGTATCTGTGTCCCCGTTGTTTTCTGTCAGGATTATTAAAACTATAAGAAACTTACACACAAAGCATTCTCCCATCTTGACTGCATTTTAATGAGCTGCTTATGCTAAGCAAGCCCTTGCCATTGTCCTGTTGTGACAGAGGGTAATCAGGAAGCACACGTCTACTAAACTGATAAACAGGTGAATCCACTGTGAACCTAGAGCAATTTCCATGTCTTCATGTGGAATGTTTTGCATATCAATATACATAGGAGCCCTGAGAGATTCCTGTTGATGTGATGAGATAGATACAAGGGAGAAAGGAGTTGGGGATTTTGAAAGAAAGTTCTGAGATTCCATGAAAGTTGGGCCATGTGGGCTGGGGGATGGAAAGGGGATGGAACTAGGAACTCCTAAGTATTTCAAGCTGAGGGGAGTCTAACAATATCTTCAATGACACAGGAGTTGGAAAGAATGATTTTAAAAAGGGAAAGTGTATTTATTGATGTGGAGAAAGCATATGGCTTGGTTCCATGGGAGCTGATGTTTGGAGTATTGAGATGGTAGAGGATGGGACTTCTAGAAGTGCAAGTGATAGACGAGTCAAGAGGTAAGGTGGCACCAATACCTGGAGTTCCGTAGAGGTTTGAAGTGATGGTGGCATTGAGACAAGGCAGTGTGCTGAGTTCACTTCTTGCCATCCCAGTTACAGAGTGAATTAGTAGGAGAATCAAGCAAAGAAAGTACGGGAGGAAGCGGACAGCAAGAAAGGACATGAGAGACTGAGGATATGATGGAAAGCATCTGCCAGGAGAAGTTTTAAGAGAAAAGAACTGGAACTCCAAGACCTATGAATGGGTGCCATGGACAGGAAAGAGTGGCAAAGGATCGTGGGTGTGACACTGGCAGATCAGGTGCCAGCTCATGCCAAAGTCACCATGTCTCAATTGAACACTCACAGAAATATAGCTGGAATCAGTCTGACTCGCATGTTAATACTGTTAAAATAAGCATTAGACTTATAAGAATGTGTTTAGTGTTTTGACTTTATTGCATGCTTGTGAGTTGCTGCCTGCATTAATCTCACTTATCACATCTGCATCCCATATTGTGAGGTAATATTTGAGTGGTTGTATTGTGAGCCTCCAATCGCCAGACAGGAGAGAGACATTAAAACGTGTGAAGTTCAGATCATCAACAGAAGGTGTTACATCCTTCCCAACAGGAAAGGTCCATTGACACAAGACAGACTATTGCGGGACGTTAAAGAGGGAAAAAACCACTNCCCCCCCCCCCCCCCCCCCCCCCCCCCCCCGCTCCCCAAAGATGAGTCATGAAAGTGAGTTTGCAGCTCAGAGCTCATGGCAGGAGGGGGATAAAAAGCCCTCCCCCTCGCCCCAGTTTCCTTTTCCTATTTAATAAATCTTTATATAGTTTCTTATAGGATTGACTCCAGGTGTTGTTGTTTTTGGTGTGAGATCTAAGGTGCAATTGACCTGGGGTAAGTGACTGGTCCTTCAGGACAGGAACTAACCAGTATATTGCCATGATCCTTGGTATAAGGGACCATCTGTCACAAAGGGACACTCACCTGGGGTGGCGAGACAGAGAGGAGTACCCAGGGGGACTGTCTGTGTCTCCATGTTCAGGCTGCTGCAGTGCCTGAGGAGACTACACTTGAAGACTGGTGGGCTGCGAGTCCTGTTCTTAGATTTCACCAATCACCACAGGCAGCATAACAGTGGGCCTCTCCGACCCCTTGTATAGGGGAACAAGAGTCAAGAAGTGAAAAGTCTAACATAGGTCTCAGGTAACATCTTTTTAATTATCCAACCATGCTCCCCTCATCGGCTTTGGAACAAGCAAGAGAGAGACACCTCCTAAGGAATCTGTCCCATGCTTTGTTTGAAGACAGGGACACTTCCGAACAGGAAATACAGTCTGAGCCTGCACCCCAAAAGTCAACAGCAGTTGTGCCTCTGACGTCCGTGAGGAACAGGCCTAGTAGGATGTGTTCAATAAAGCTGCTAGGCCCAGATCCTCAAAGGATCCCATGGGAGTTAAAGGATGCTAAATAAGCACCTGAGGGTCTGGGCCCTAGTTCATGGCTCGGATTTTCAAAGGAGCTTATGAATTAGGCACCCAGATCCCATTGGTTTTCAACAGGAATTGGGTGCCTAACTCCTTCTGCTCCTTTGACAATCACCCCCCACATTAATTTAGAAGAACTGATACTGATCTCTCTCATGCTGGTGTAAATCAGGAACAACTCCACTGAAGCCAGTGCAGTAACAGCAGCTAAAAAAACTGGTGTGAGCTGAGAATCATGTGCACCATTTTTGTCACCGCAGAATCTATCTCAGACTTCCATGACACTGGCACTTAAATTACTCCGGGTGACTCTGACCCAATACATTCATTCTGAACACCTGGACAATTGAGCCTCTCCATACCTAAATCTGACCTGGTGTATTAATGTAGTGACTAGCGAATGAGTCGTTCCATGCTGCAATGAAACCATGCCCACCAACCTCCTCCCAGTGGCACTTTAGAATCCCTTTAGATGTAGTCAACTCTGACACCCTGCTTTTAAATCGGCGAGGGAGACTTTTCTACCAAGTTGTTTTACTGGCATGGTTGGAAAAAGCTTCAGTTTCCAGGAGACGCTTTACAACCCAGCAGAATAAGCGAGAACCATTTCTGCGCCTCTGCAACACTGGAGTGGAAAGGAATTTAACCACCCTTAATGCTGCTCTGCATCGCTCCCCCCAACCCTTGACGTTTCTCTAATTAGGATACACGTGCTTCCAAGTGTGCATTTTTAATAACACATCTAGTGCTAAAGGTCAGGCCTTATTTGCATGAAAATAAGAAGCAAGAAGGAAAGACGCAATCAGATGTAAATATCAAAGGGGAAATGTTAATAAGAGCGGCCCCACCAACAAAAGGGTTTACCCTGGTCCATTGAAAGCTGTTGATTATTCATTTTGTACACTTGTAAGCAAATTCAAATCACAGCTGAAAGTGAAATGCTATCAGAAGCCTGAAACAGAAGGGAGCAACTGCCCTCAGAGTTTAATGAAAGCCTTGACAAAGATTACATGCGTAGTTACTTAGTTACTGAAATCAGGGATGCCGCTGGGGTTTAGATCCTGTGTTCAAGAACTCCTGAGTGCTCTCGAATTTCATATTGAGAACAATCCTGCTATGGAGAGGGGAAAAATCCCAGTGCACATCGCGTGGCATCATTCACACATGGGAGCAGCACAGCGGATGAGAGCACAGAGGGTAATTAGAGATTCTGTGTTTTGTTGTTTTTGTTTTAATTTTGTACTTTTTTTTTTTTTTTTTTTCTTTGCATTAAAGGTTTAAAGAACTGAAGGAACAGAATCTCAAGTCGCTACTATTTACCTCTTTGATTGCAAATTTAAATAGCAGTTCTGCCCTGGTGAGAAAATCTTACATTAACTCTGCCCTGAGCATTATTGGAACATATACTAGCAAACTGTATTTATACACAACAACTGGGTATGTGCCTGTGTGGATCTGAAATGTAATGGAGAGGGATGGGTAAGTTTAAAAAAAAAAAAATCAACCAATATTTCAGGGGGGATGCTATTGGGTCCTCTACACCGCCCCCAATAAACTTTCTTGATGACATAGGCCCAGATCCTCAAAGGCATTTAGGTGTCTAACTCCCTGATTTCAATACCTAAATATCTTATTGCATCTGGGACCTTTGGGCCTAATCAAAGGCCCATTGACTTCAAGACCAGTGTCTCAGCGGGTGGAAACGGTCCTAGCACCATTGAAGTCAATGGAGTGAGAACCATTTCCACCAGCTGAGGATCTGCCCTGAGAAGTGTCCCTTGATCAGTTGCAAAGACTGTGGTAACTGCTGTGTGCTGTGCTTGTGGGAAAGGGCCGCAGGGAGTTGCACGATGCTGATGAGCTCCGAGAAAACAAGGCCAGCCCTTCCCCCCATGTGGCGACCCTCACCAAGTGTGTGTCCCAGTACAAAGAAGAGTCTTTGAAATTGTCTATTAATGAAGCTCTTAATTTTTAACCTCCCACCTTGTTGTTGCAGTATTTGAAATGCCGGAGGGAGCTGGATAGAGAGATTTAAGTTCCCAATCAGGAAGGATGGAAGTGGGAGATGAAATGAAGAGCAGCATTTGACCTTGTCTTTGGTTCAATAAATGCCTTTTCATTTTTGAAACCGTAAATCACAACAAAAAATGAATAAATTCATCCCTAATACTACTTTTCCACATAAGCAGTTTAGGCCTTCCTACAAGAAAGCATCCCTATTCAAGCAAGTATTTAAGCACATGCTTAATCTGTAGCAGTTGCCTAAGTCCCATTGACTTCAATGGGATTTAAGCACACTTATAAGTATTTCTTTGACTCAGGATAACATTTAACCAAATTACGAGTGAGTAAAATGCCATTCCAAGGGACATGGACAGTCAGAGGCATGAATTTCTAGCCTAGTGGTTGAATGCAGGATTACCACAGAACAGGGGTAGGCAACCTATGGCACGCGTGCCGAAGGCGGCACACGAGCTGATTTTCAGTGGCACTCACACTGCCTGGGTCCTGGCCACCGGTCTGGGGGGTTCTGCATTTTAATTTAATTTTAAATGAAGCTTCTTAAACATTTAAAAAACCTTATTTACTTTACATACAAGAATAGTTTAGTTATATATTATAGACTTATAGAAAGAGACCTTCTAAAAACGTTAAAGTGTATGACTGGCACGCGAAACCTTAAATGAGAGTGAATAAATGAAGACTCGGCACAGCACTTCTGAAAGGTTGCCGACCCCTGGGATAGAAGAAAGTCCAAGACGCCGTTTATCCGGTGTCTTCTCATTTAGGATTACGTCTGCCTTGGCTAACTTTGCACTCAACTCCTAATTTTGTTATGGGGAAAAAGGTCAAGTTGTACATTTTGTCCACCAGCCATAACCTCCCCCCCGTCCCGCAGAAAAAAAAAAGATCTCAGATATAATGATCTCTTGCAGGTGCAGCAGAATCACTAACCATTAGCTATGTGGTATAATGAAAGCATTTGAGAAATCCCTGTTCAGAAGTGTATGAGCTTTGTGAAGCTGTATAAAACTAAGGGACCACGGAGATGGCATGATAATAAATATAGCACATGTCAATCAAAAACAAGCTGTCAGCTGTGGCGCTTGACTATATCTCTGATTTTTGGAAGTACGTGAAGACCATGCTAGATTTAATCACACCTATATTTCACAGTGAAAGTCAAGTGGTTTAAGGAAGATGCATTGAACAACTGTCTCTCCTCATTATGGGATTACAGAGCCCATATGGCATATGGTAGCTAAAGCAATGCTGGTTGTGAGTGTATAGCCTGTATCCTTCTGATAGTGTAGAGGGTTCCTGATGCTTTCTGAATAAATGTCATCAACATATTTTAATTCAAGTGACCTCCAGCTGTGAAAATGATCCCATGGGGCAGAAAAGACAAATTAACGCCAGTTTGTGTCTAGGTTCCCTAATTAACTGATCTATATTGATGCAGGAGAGAAGAGTAAATTGCAGCAGTTCCTTGTTCACTTCCTTTTGGGTTCTGATTAGTCAAGGGGACTTGAATTTTCATCTTCATCTTTGTTACAAAGCAACAGAGTCGCCATCAAAATTAAACTGGAAATCTTGTGCAAGGGGCATCTGATGGAATCTATGGCTAAAAACAAGTGGGCTAATTGTATGTGAATTATAGATGGAGATTAGAGGTGTATGTTTGGTGGGATGGGGAGGGGCTGAGAATAAGCGATACACCATTATTCCAAATCAAAGGAGAAACCAATGTCCCACTATAAGAAACATTTTTAAAAAGTCCTGGGGGATCAGCTGGATTTAAATTTCTCACAGCAAAACCACTGGCAAGTTCTAGGATAATTTTGTGGTGGTCTGTACAGTCTATTGTCAGGAACCCAGCTAATTGTTATGGTAAATGGAGGAGAGCTCTCCTGATGACAAAATAAAACCACCTCAATGAGGGGCAGTAGCTTTATCAGCAGGAGAGTGTCTCACGCCGACGAAGTGCTGTCCATACCGGCACTTTTTGTTGTTAAAGGTTTTGTGGTTCAGGATTTGGTTTTTTTTTCACACCCCTGAGTGCCAAGAGTTTTAACAACAACAGTGCAACAAAAACATAGCCTTAGATTAAATCTCAGGAAAACGTCCTAACTGTAAGAACAGCAGCACAATGGAACAGACAACAGACTGCCTAGGGAGGTTGTGGAAACTGGAGGTTTTCAAAAGGAGGCTGGATAGCCATCTTGGATGGTTTAGACACAACAAATAACATAACATATGGAGATATACCTATCTCATAGAATTGAAAGGTCATTGAGTCCAGTCCCCTGCCTTCACTAGCAGGACCACCTTTTTTTCCCCCCCTGATCCCTAAATGGCCCCCTCAAGGATTGAACTCAACCATGGGTTTAGCAGGCCAATGCTTAAACCACTGAGCTATCCCTCCCCCCAGCTTGCATCTTGGCAGGGGGAGAAACTAGATGACCGTTGCAGTTCCTTCTAACCCTATGGTTCTATGAATAAGGCTTTCCTTTGACCAACATCCCTTGTTCCCCTTTCCCTTTCCATTTGGCTGGAGAGATTATTTACTGGGATCCCCCCCTCCCCCCTGAATTTGACAGTCTTTTATGGGGTATTAAAGATCGTAATAACTATCCTTTGTGGGCAAAAGAGAGGAAGTTAGTTGAGATGGCCTTGGGCTGCCGTTGCTGAAGTCCAATCCCGTTTCCTAGAAGACCCAACAAGACAGACCCATTCAAAAGGAAGAGAGAAAAGCACAGGAAAGAAAGAAAATGCAGCTTCTTTCTGTAGTGTTGTGTCTCAATTACAACCAACCTGCTGGAAAAATAAAAGCACGGCACATGGTCTTATTAGCCCCTCTGGAAAACTTGTACCAGTATTGCACTGTCTTTGTATTGCTTTTAGCTGCTTCATTCTAGTCAGAGGCTTACAGCAGTGTTGCTAAATACACAGTCTTGGCCAGACTCTTATTCGACAGAAGGAAAAAGGTGAGGGATCGGAAAGAGAAGAAATGAGGTGGGGAAAGAAAGGAACGGAACTGGGGGAGACAATGGCTCACGTTTCACTTGGTCGTTGGGATTCAGCTGAAGGTAGTGATGCCATCTGAGTCCCTCTCTCTGTCCACTTAGGACATCTCTCTGGATCAGGGTGATGAAGGCCCAATGGTGTTACTATAGATCTGGGATCCCAGGAGACGGTAGGGGAGGCAACCATAATGGTGAAGCTTACTCCTTTCTGTTTTCCCAGCCATCAGCTAGCCACCATCCACAGCTGTCTGTATTTGCCCCACAAAATGCCCTTTAAGAACCCCCCAAGAGAGTGGCAGGTGGAATAGCCCATCTCCTCACCCGGTTCACCAGTTATGCCTAATTTCTGACACACCAATTTTGGTGCATTGATTTCTGGTCGCATACTTCTCGTTTAGCAGGCATGATCTGAACACAGCCCTTGAGTTCTAGCAGGAGGCCTTTCTGTTTAGACTAGTTTAGTCCTTTTGTCTCTCTTTTCCCATCAACATTCATTTTTCTAGGTCAGGGGTCAGCAACCTTTCAGAAGTGGTGTGCCGAGTCTTCATTTATTCACTCTAATTTAAGGTTTCGCGTGCCAGTAATACATTTTAATGTTTTTAGAAGGTCTCTTTCTATAAGTCTATAATATATAACTAAACTATTGTTGTATGTGAAGTAAATAAGGTTTTTAAAATGTTTAAAAAGCTTCATTTAAAATTAAATTAAAATGCAGAGCCCCCCTGGACCGGTGGTCAGGACCCGGGCAGTGTGAGTGCCACTGAAAATCAGCTCTTGTGCCACCTTCGGCACGCGTGCCATAGGTTGCCTACCCCGTTCTAGGTTATTGTGACACCTATCCACTTCCTGCAGTGAGGCCCGGTTGGCCTACCCAAATTGTGAGCCTAACAGTCACTACATTACCCACCACACCCCTTCCCCCTCAGGCCCGCCCTCCCCGCAGTGGATCCTTATACAGATGAGATGCCCTGTTACTAGAAGTCCATATATGAAGTCTCAGTCCCGTGAATAGTCTGAGGTGACAATTATAGATACTTTCCCTTCGGCCTATGCTTGCAGGTGAACAGGGTTCTGCACGCATACACTCACATCCCATCCGCGTCACCAATGGCCTGCTGTCCTCCCTACATGTTCTCACCTTCAGTTATCTTCTCCAGGTTCAAGTTTATCGAGCTTCTTGAGGTTAGTTATTGTTACATGCAGAGGAGGCTTTTCACAGGTGGAGGGGATATTGGGTAGGAGGACCCCCATCTTAATTCATTTAGGGGCCTATGAAAGGCAGAACAGGATAGAACTGCCAACCCTAATGGGTCTGGACATATGACCCCCAAGCCCCTGACAGAGAATTAATTTCATATTTCCTAAGGGCCAGATTGTGGAACCCTTAATTCCCCCTGCAGAGCACTTACTCCCTGGAACAGTCCTGATGATTTCAATGAGATTACTCAGGTGAGTAACCGCTTCCTGGGGAATATAATTGCTTCACAATATGGCCCCTAATTAGCTGGAGTAAACAAGAACCAGATTAGAAAATGTGTCTGAGTGGGAGCCGGCGAAACAAGAAACTATGGCACCAATGCAATGGTAGCTGTTTCCCTCCTCTTCTATTGAACCCCTATTGTCCAATTCATTTTCCCACGACACTCTCAATTAAGAAATAACTGAGAGTAAGAAATGAATTTTGCAGTTGGATAATGATTACATTAATACAGTGTCATCTTTTGGGCAGTGCAGGGTCAAGTGGGAATGGAGTAGTTATTTATCTGCCAGGGATTAGCAAGATTTGCCTGCCTCAATTATAAATTACAATGCACATGTTGCTGAACTCCTGGTGCTCTGCACGAGTTTCATGCTAACCCCATTCTGTAACTGGCAGCTTTGAGAGCAAGAACCGAGCTTGCAAATGCAGGTGGTGGGAGTTTGACCCAAAGCTAAGCCAGCAGGGGGAGGGGAGTGGATGGAATAAATACAGGCTGTACTGTGTGTCTCCATCTCACAGTGAACCTAAACAGTAATGAGACTGGATGGTGCTCTGTTAATTCTGGGCCAGATTTTGGCTTTGCCACAAGCCCTGTCGATAGATGAGGGTGTAGCCGTGCTGGGCTGGAAGCAGACCCTGGGTCAATCAAAATTTGCCTCCTAGTTTCCCCTTTCTGTGGGGGTAATGTACCCTGCACTCGCCCATATATGTTTTCCTGCATGATGGTACAGCTGTGCTAATCAGTGCATTGTGGGTAGGGGGAGAGCTGAGCTCCACCCACGTGAACAGGAGTGGGAGTGGTATCTCTGTAGATACAGCTTCCCCACTGTGCTGGTAACCAGGATACATATTATGTATGCATAGAGAACCAATCCTATTCAACTTATTCATAAATGATCTGGCAAAAGGGGTAAACAGTGAGGTGGCAAAGTTTGCAGACGATACTAAACTTCTCAAGATAGTTAAGACCAAAGCAGACTGTGAAGAACTTCAAAAAGATCTCACAAAACTAAGTGATTGGGCAACAAAATGGGAAATGAAATTTAATGTGGATAAATGGAAAGTAATGCACATTGGAAAAAATAACCCCAACTATACATACAATATAATGGGGGCTAATTTAGCTACAACCAATCAGGAAAGAGATCCTGGAGTCATCGTGGATAGTTCTCTGAAGACATCCACGCAGTGTGCAGAGGCGGTCAAAAAAGCAAACATGATGTTAGGAATCATTCAAAAAGGGATAGAGAATAAGACGAAGAATATCTTATTGCCCTTATATAAATCCATGGTACGCCCACATCTTGAATACTGCGTACAGATGTGGTCTCCTCATCTCAAAAAAGATATACTGGCATTAGAAAAGGTTTAGAGAAGGGCAACTAAAATGATTAGGGGTTTGGAATGGGTCCCATGTGAGGAGAGATTAAAGAGGCTAGGACTTTTCAGCTTGGAAAAGAGGAGACTAAGAGGGGATAGGATAGAGGTATATAAAATCATGAGTGGTGTGGAGAAAGTGAATAAGGAAAAGTTAGTTACTTGTTCCCATAATATAAGAACTAGGGGCCACCAAATGAAATTAATAGGCAGCAGGTTTAAAACAAATAAAAGGAGGTTCTTCTTCACACAGCGCACAGTCAACTTGTGGAACTCCTTGCCTGAGGAGGTTGTGAAGGCTAGGACTATAACAGCGTTTAAAAGAGAACTAGATAAATTCATGGAGGTTAAGTCCATTAATGGCTATTAGCCAGGATGGGTAAGGAATGGTGCCCCTAGCCTCTGTTTGTCAGAGGGTAGAGATGGATGGCAGGAGAGAGATCACTTGATCATTACCTGTTAGGTTCACTCCCTCTGGGGCACCTGGCATTGGCCACTGTCATTAGACAGGATACTGGGCTGGATGAACCTTTGGTCTGACCCAGTATGGCCGTTGTAGTTTTATGTAGGGGAATGCACTCGCCAAGAGGTGCTGCTATTAGTACCTGTGAGCTGTTGTCTAGGGAGGAAGGGATTTGCTTAGGGTTCAGTTCAGCTTCCTCCTTGCTACCAGGCAGTTGTCTCTAGTTCTGCTGTTCCTGATGAAACAAAGTAAGAGTTCATTGTTGCCGCTGACTGTGGGTGATTGAGTTCCTCACCACACCAATACAATACCTAATTTTTCTGGCGATGAGGATGGGATCCTGTTGGAGATTAAAAAGAAGTAGCAGGATTCTGGAACCACCCCAGTAGAAAAATATGATCTCAAGAACAACCAGAAAGCATTTGAGTTTGAAGACACCATCTTGGAATAATCTGAACCAGTGTTGTTCGCCAGTAACTTGAAATGGCCACGCTGGGACATACTGAGGACTTTGATGTAAGTCAACTTGAATCATGGGATTCTTATTCAGAAAGATTTTCTTCTTATCTTGAATCCAATAAAACTGATGACTGAACAATAACAGGCAATTGTCTTGGAAGTCTGTGGGGCCAAGAGATTTGATGTTATACAATCATTAGTTGTGCCTGCTTTGCGCAAGACCAATATATACGATGAAATTATAGCTTTGCTTAAGGCACATTTCTCACCTATGCCAGCTGTCATTGTTCGGAGACTTCAGTTTCATAAATGAAATCAATGAGCTGATGAGGGCATTGCTGCCTATATTCCCAAACTATGTTGAATCACCGAACATAGTAACTTTTGTAATATTCTTGACATGCTGTGAGATCGCCTTGTCTGTGGAGTTCAGAACAAAGTGCTTCAATGCCGTCTCCTTGCTGAGCCAAATTTGACATTCACCATCATTCAGGAAAAGGCCTGGGCCACCGAAACAGCATCACTGAACACTAAGGATATTTGTGTGGAAAGGAAATTCTGTAATTGACAAAAGAAAGGTCACATTGAGTGACTCTGCTGATCGAAGGTCATCAGCATGAAGCAAAAGGACCATGAGAAGCATTCTCTTCCTCAAGCATCAAACAAACTTGACACTTCCTTCAACAATGGTGTAAAGAAGCTTTACCACATTCAGAATGTCCGCAAGAAGGAATCTTGAGATTCTGAAATGTTCACAACCATGTTCACCAATGGCCATGAATGAGAAATAGAAGTTGACTCTGGTTCTTGAATGCCAAACAATGAAGACACATTCTGTCTCTCCCCACCCCCCCACCCCCACATTGTCCTATCAAGTTGTCAGGTCTGGCACGCAACCTTTAAGACTACAATGGACAAAATGTCAACCTCGTTGAAAGCTGTGATGTAAATGTTTCTTACAGCTCTGTAGCAGATCGATGACTCACCAGTGCAGCGCCTCCTGCTGGTCGTCCCGGGAATTAGCTCCTTAGCCTCACAGCACCCTCTGCTGGCCGGTGTCTCACCTGCCTCAGGCCCTGTGTCCCTCTCGGATCCCGGTGCCCCTTTACCTCAGGGTTCTGCCCCAGCAGTACCCCCACACTCTGGGTCTCTCCTCCCAGGGGAACCCCCCCAACCCTCTAAACCCACCTTGCCTCAGTGGCTACTGCCAGTCGTCATCTAGCCCCCACTCACTGGGGCAAACTGCAGTCTGTAATGGCCACTCATCATTGTCAAGGGGTTGGACCCTCTGCCTATCCCCGGGCTACACCTCTTCAGCCCCCCTACCCTTTTAGGCCTTAACCAAGGCCTCAGCCTGGGGAGTTGCCAGGCTGGAGCTCCCCAGCTCCTCTTGTCCTTCCCCAGCACTGCTTTGCTTCAGGTACCTTGTGCTCCCAGACAGCTAGATCCTTCTCTCTCCAGGGCTAGAGTGAGACTCCTCTTGCTCTGGCCCCCAGCCCTCTTATCAGGGCCAGCATCCATGACATCAACAAAGAGCAACTAATAAAAATAATTGACAAATACCCTCAAGTGTTTTCTGAAGAACTGAAAGCTTACAAGGGACCCACCTCATAGGATATCAGGGTTGGAAGGGACCTCAGGAGGTCATCTAGTCCAACCCCGTGCTCAAAGCAGGACTAATCCCCAGACAGATTTTTACCCTAGTTCCCTAAATGGCCCCCTCAAAGATTGAACTCACAAGCCTGGGTTTAGCAGGCCAATGCTCAAACCACTGAGCTATCCCCTCCCCTCTACCTGTATCATTCCAGCTGGATTCAACAGTTGTGTCAAGCCACATGAAGGTCAGGAATGTACCATTTGCCCTATGTCTGAAGACTGACACAGAGCTAGAGGGTCTTGTTGCACAGGGAATCCTTGAGCCAGTTGTACATACAAAATCGGATATCCCAATCATACCTGTACTCAAAGCCAAATGGTGATGTGCGAATCTGTAGCAATTATAAGTCCACTGGAACAAGGCACTGAAACATGCCTGCTGTTACCAACTGCTCACTGTTCTTGCTGGAGGAAAAGTCTTTGTAAAATTTGACCTTGTCCAAGTGTATCAACAACTAATTGTTGATGAAGATGCTGTAGATGCGCAGATGATTATTGCTCATTAAAGAGCATTTCGAGTCAAGCGTCTCCAGTTTGGAATTTCCATGGCACCAGGAATTTTACAATGCTTCATGGAAACACTACTTTCCAGAATTCCAGGCTCTGTACTATATTTTGATGACGTCCTGATTATGGGATCAATTGAGGATGAACTTGCCAAGCAACTTCAAGAAGTCTTGTGCCGATTCGAAAAGTCAGGCATTCAAGTCAAGAAGGAAAAATGTGAAATTGGAGTTACAAATGTCACCTTCTTGGGCCATGACATCAATTCATTTGGTATCCACCCAACATAAAACGAGTTATGGGCAATTCATGATGGACCCAAAATCCAAACATGAACTTCAAGTGTTTCTTGGGTTGGTCAACTTCTACCACAGTTTTCTTCCAAAAAGGGGAACAGTCACTAAACTTCTTCATCTTCTTGACAAAGGAGTTCCATGAAAATGGACTTGCCAGCATGCAGAAGCTTTTGAGAACATCAAGGAGTTACTAATGCCTGACTCTGTCCTCATCTGCTACAATGAACAGAGGCCAATGATCATTACCTGTGATGCATCACCTTATGGTGACGGACTTGTTCTCAGCCATCCCTTGCCAGATGGAACTGAGGTACCTAGTGCCTACTATTCAAGAACCTTAACATCCACAGAGAAAAGCTATACACAAATTGATAAAGAGGCACTTGCTATCATTGCTGCAGTCAAGAAATTCCACTATTGCATCTATGGTTGTGCATTTCAGATTTGAACTGACCACAAATCACTTCTAGGAATTCTCTCCAATAACAAGCCGACACCTCTGGTCATGTCACCATGAATGCACCAATGGATTGTCATGCTAAGTGCTTACGACTACACAATTGTCTACACACTAGGAAGGTTCATCCCCAATGCCAATGTAGTAAGCCAAATGCTGCTACAGATGCTGGCTTGTGCCATTACTCCTTCAAATGAAGTTTTGATGTTGGAATTCTTCCCTGATCCTCCTCTTAAGGCCGACCAAGTCACAAAAATGACTGCCAAGGATATGGTACTGGTATATGTTCTCAACTGGGAGAGGATGTGTGTGGAGCGGATGGCCATGTGGGAAACTGCCTATGGAGTTCACACAATTTTTAAACTGTCAAGATGAGCTCTAGGATACGTCTAATAGGAACATTGTATCACTATAGTTTTATGTAGGGAAATGTACTCACCAGGGGCACTGTTGTTAGTACCCATGAGTTATCTAGAGAGGAAAGGATTTGCTCAGGATTCAGTTCTGCTTCCTCCTTGCTACCAGTTTCGCTGTAGTTTTTGCTGTTCCTGTCAAAACAAAATCGAAGAGTTCATTGTTGCCACTGACCATGAGTGATTACATGAGTTCCTCACCAAACAAATACCATGCAGGTAGTGAATGGAGACAAATAAGACAGGTGAGCGTCTGGCTTTTATTCTTTAATGTACGTCTGCTCCAACCCTTTATGGGACCAGAAACAGAAATACCAAACTACTGCAAGAAAGGCAGTTCTCCTAGGGCTGCATTGTGTGCCATGCAAGGGCAGGAGGGCATGCAACCCCCTTACTCCCCTTGCATGGTTGCTTTAGGGACTGCTTGTCCCTGTCCTCCTTGTGCCCCCAAGGATGTGCAAGTTAGCCAAAGGGGGCAAGAAAGAGGCAGGGCCATCGTCCCACCCCAACACCCTCTCTTCACCAGCCTGCAGTGCATGGCCAGGGTGTTACAGGGAGCATTATATCTTGGCACCTCACAGTCTTAAATATATTTGCCCTCGAAACATCCCTGTAGGTAGGGAAGTGCAGTTATCCTTATTTCACAGGTGGAGACCTGAGGCCCAGAGAGAGTAAGGCCAGACTTTTAAAGGTAGATATGGACAATGACGAATGAACATCGGGGATCAGACCACGAATGCCATGCGTGGCCTCTGCTGGGTAGCAGAGGTTGCACCTGGGCAGCTCGAGGGTGTTTTTTTTGTTGCCCTTTGACAATGCATGTAGAGCTTATCATGCCAATAACATCTGATTGCCTTGGCCCGCACTGGAATGGTGCAGTGCTGAGACTGTCTCACCTAAGCTTCTTCTGGGGCCTGCACACCACCCAGTGAATGCCATTTCCACCACCTCTGGCTAGACGCAGGAAGAGGCAATAATCTCACGTGAACAATCGTCCCTCTGAGAACTCCAGCCGGATTTTGCAGACCCAAGAAGCTTGGATCCCTCAGCTCCGGCTCAGTTAAGCATGAGCCCTGGAAGTTCTGGGTGCTGTGTGAAAGCAATCCTCCACATGTGATTTTCAGCAAGCAGCTGAGCATTTCTCTAGCGTCCGAAGGAAGCTGATTTGGACCATGGCTTTCATTCTGAGCTGATGGAAAAAGATGCTTGCTTACTGGCTAGAGCACTGGCCTGGGACTTCAGGAGACCTGGCTCTGCCATTGTCCTGCTGGGTAATCTTGGGCAAGTCACTTCACTGATCTGTCCCTCAGTTTCTCCATCTGTAAAATGGGGATAAAGATACTAACTTCCTTTGTAGAGCACTTTAAGATCCACTGATGAAAAGTGCTAGATGGTGTTATATTCATCTGCTCTTTCAAAATCCCTTGTCAGAGCTAACTATTGGTTTGCTTTGATCATAAGATTCAGCTTTCTTGGAAGCTGTCGACTGACATATCTTCTGTAGATGACTTATTTCTCTCAAGGATTATTGTTTAACTATAGAAAAAGCAAATCTTCCAAAATGTATAGCGACGTTTCTGAGCTAGGCACGCTTGAACAAACCAAAAGAAAACAGCTGATTCTAAGCAGTCGCTGTGTAAATGTGTGCACGGGGGGAGGAGACAGAGTCAGATACCTCTGTGGTGTAAACTTGTGCAGTTCTATCAGAACCAGGAGATTTACACCAGCTGAGAACTTGGTCCGTCGCAGTGATTCTCATGAGAGAAGACAAAAGGAAAAGCTGACATTGTGGGTTGTGTGGCAGTCAACAAACTGCTAATATAATAATCAGGCAGAGTGCGGGTGGGAAATATCTCTTTAACTGTGTGACCGCTCTCCTGACCTAAAATAATGCAGAGTCCAAGGGGGAGGTATTTGTGCCTGCTAGTCAGTTCTGTGATGTACCTGTTGGGTGAGGGGGGAAACAAGAATTAGAAAACACATGAGATGGAATGCCCAGTTATTTTCTTGTTTAGCTACCAACAAAAGCCATATTTATTACAAGAAAACTGAAATCCTATTGATTTATCTTTTGATCCAATACATTTCAAGCTTGACATTTAAACATGAAACTCTGTACTCCAAAGTTCAATCATTTACTCCCAGAAAAATACACCTGAGAGCACTGAAGTAGTGGGTGACGTACGAATTCCCCTGCCCCATCTCCGTCCCGTCACCCATTGTAAGATGGCAGCAGACCTGCCTTTAGCGCTGCTCAGTGCCTGCTCTGGACATCTGGGCAGCACTGGCACAAGTGATGGTTCTTGTTTAATTCAGAGGCATTTAGTTCGACCACCCTGCGGCGCCTCCTGCTGGTCGTCTCCAGGAATTAGCTCGTTTCCAGCTTTGGAGCGCCCTCTGCAGGCCGGTGATCCGCCTTGCCACTGGCCCCGTGTCCCTCCCAGGACCCCGGTGCCCCTTTTTCTGGGTGCTGCCCCCTGGCAGTTCTGGGTCTCCCCCTCCCAGGGGAACTCCCACCCACTGCCCCAACTTTGCCTCAGTCTTGGCTACTGCCCAGTTTACCTCTAGCCCCCGTTCACTGGGGCAGACTGCAGTACCAGCCACTCATCACAGGCAAAGGAGTTCGGACCTGCTGCCTCTGCCTACCCATGGGCTGCCCCTTCGCAATCCCAGTGCCCAGTTGGCCTTACCCTAGGCCTGCAGCCTGGGGGGTTTCCAGGCCGGAGCTCCCTGGCTCCCTTGGCCTTTCCCCAGCCCTGCTCCACAGTACCTTTTTCTGGCCTTTAACAAAGCCTGCAGCCTTGGGGGTTTCCAGGCCGGAGCTCCCCAGCTCCTCTAGACTTCCCCAAGCCCTGCTCCACTTTAGGTATGCACTGGGGAGCAGCACCGAGCCAGCAAGGGAGCAAGTTCCCCAGAGGGAACCCAGGGTTCTGAGACTCTCGGTGGTGCCTCCTCCATCTCCAGGGCATAACCTGGCATCACCTTCGGGTAGGTGCCCTCTCATTAAGGGCCCGGTTGCAGCCACACAAGAGAGTGAGAATGACGCTAACCTCATCTGTTCAAAAACCATGTCAGGCCTCAAAGCAGCATGAGAGTGACTTAAAAATCCAGAACTATTTTACAAAACAATGCATGTCGCCATGACATAATGCGAACAAGTAGCGGTTAAGCCCAGCTATGTAATGTCAACTGTCCCAGGATAGACTCAGTGCCAGGGCACCTCCTCCCGGCTGTTCTAGGGATTAGCTCTGCCGGGTCTGATGCCCCTTTCCATCTCTCGTTCGTGTGCCCTGCACTGCCCCTCTCTCTTTAACTCAGTTGCTCTCTCTTTGTGGCTTGGCCCTCATGACTGGTCACTGTGCATTTTCCCTCTCTTGGGGTATCAAAGTCCCACACAACGAACCATCCCTGGCAATCTTCAGATCACTGTCCTGACTGTGCAACTTCCCCAGTGGCTGGAAGGGGAACCTGGGCCTGCCCTTCCCTCTGGATTCCAGCACAGGGACCCTCTATCCAGCAACCACTCTTTGCTTACTCCCAGACCCTTCTGCTATTTCCCTATACTCCTTCCTACATCCCTTCTCTTTCTCGGTGCTCTGGCCCGCCCATGGGCTTCAACTCAAGTGTCCAGCTCCCAGGGAGTAGCTGCAACCTGCTTCTCCTGCAACCCCTTTCTGCTGCCAACTTCCTGGCTTTATACCAGCCCTGCCTGTTCCTTCTGAGCTGGGCTCCATCATCAATCAGGGGTAACTTAGGCCACACCTGAAGGGAATTAGGTTTGCTATCTGCTTAGCTGGCCCCTTCTCATCCTCATTTAACCCTTTCCAGGCTAATATGGGGTGAACACCCCATCATACAGCCACAAACTGCTCTGCTCCAGCTGAGATGTATAAAACCCAACCTCCCCCCTGCCAAAGCAATCTGCTAGATACACAAACAATCAGGTGCTTGAATTTTGGCCTGTGTAGCNCCCCCCTGCTCAAAGCAGGACCAATCCCAACTAAATCATCCCAGCCAGGGCTTTGTCAAGCCTGACCTTAAAAACCTCTAAGGAAGGAGATTCCACCACCTCCCTAGGTAACCCATTCCAGTGCTTCACCACCCTCCTAGTGAAAAAGTTTTTCCTAATATCCAACCTAAACCTCCCCCACTGCAATTTCAGACCATTACTCCTTGTTCTGTCATCTGGTACCACTGTGAACAGTCTAGATCCATCCTCTTTGGAACCCCCTTTCAGGTAGTTGAAAGCAGCTATCAAATCCCCCCTCATTCTTCTCTTCTGCAGACTAAATAACCCCAGTCCTCTCATGGTTCAGGGATTGTGTTTTTATGCTATCCTAGGTACTTTACTGCGCCTCTTTACTCGCTAATGTCTTTTTTCCCCCCTGCATCTCTATTTATCATGCTAACAGGAAAGCAAAACTGGTTTGCTCGAGGTATAAATCTAGTTCCTGCCCTTGCCAGCATGCAGCAGGTAGAAAACTGGCATGAAAATGGGATTGTAATGGGTTGTGGTGTGTAATGATTCTGTTTGCTTATTATAAATTCCTCCTTCTGGTGCACATAGCTAGTTTGATCTGTCATCTTATAGTGGCTCTGAAGAAGTAACCGCACTTTAGGAAGGGCATTTGTATTTCACTGAACAAGCTAGGAGGACCCTGGAAGACTGAGGGGCATGTGTAATTAATGATTATTATTTATTTGTTTAGAGCCCCAGGTTTACTCAGTGTATACAAGACACCGAAAAAGATAATCCCGTATTCAAGGAATTTATAGTGTAAGGGCCAGATACTGGTACCCTTAGTCATTTGAGCAGCATCGTACTCCACAAATTATCCCCACCGACTTCGGTTTGGGGAGTCCGGTAGTGCTTGTGCAGAGCTAATGTAAAGTGTTGCAGAGAGGAAGCCATTTGCTGGGTGCAACCACACATGCCATTCACGCTACAAAAGCCAGGGATTGCGCTACAGATTCTTGAATACCATCTACTGGCACTTCGGGCAAAATTGTCAAAACCTCTTCCGTGATTTGCAAGTCTAACGTGAAAATTTCCAAAAGCATTTCAGTGATGTAGGTGCCTAAGTCCCATTGTTTCTTTTTAAAGTGAGACTTGGGCTCCTAAGTCTCTTCTGCTCTTTTGAAAATGTTACCCCTTCTCTATTAACTATTTACATACATACAAATANCAGGATTCTTTGCTGCTTCTACAGATCCAGACTAACACGGCTCCCCCTCTGATACTTGACAAATATAGAATACTCCTCGGCATGGCTAAGGGCACCAGAGTCGGGCCCTAAACAACCGACACAGATGCACTGGGACAGCCAGAAGAATATGGCTTTGCACTATTTAGGCAGATTCCATTTCAGGCCTCTAGCTTTGTGCTAAAGCTAAAGTTGTAGGACAGCATCAATTTAATATCTGTTCCTTCCCACCCAAAGGCCAATGTTTAATTTCCTGGAGGCAAAATTTCCTTTTGTTTTTAAATATTTTGTTGTAAAAAGCCAGCCTTTGATATGAGTTTAAGCTGGGATTTTCAAAGGAGCCTAATAGACTTAAGTGCCTGACTCCAATTGAAAATCAAGGGAAAATGGGTGTCCAATTCCCTTAGGCTTCTTTGAAAATCCCAGCATAGCTGTTGTTGTAAGGTGCCAGAATCACAGCCCTGGAGACTGAATGCCTCTTCATTCAGTGATCACATCACGCCTAAGGTGCTACCAATAGCTGTGCTTTATTCAATGCCTGGTGCCAACTGGCTGTGCAAAACAACAAGAACTTCCCATCACCTCGCCCCATTCAGACTGGCTGGGAAGCTCAGCCTTAAAAGGCACAGTCACCATACTACAGCTAATTCCTCCCTTGAGTTGCACATCCAGGGAAAAGCATACCCCTTCCACAAGCTATCCAGATCTTGGGCCCAGGCACATAGGAGTGAGCAAGGCTATGTGGCTGCTTACTGCCTCCCTGGAGCAGGTAGAAGGGAGAGGCGCGGAGAAGTCTTACCCCACTACCCCCCCGAGTCACTGAACTAACTAGGCCAGCGCTGGAGAGTAGGCATTTACGGCTGGTGTATCGGCAATGACATCATTGTTGCTGTTATGCAGTGCAAATAGCTTCCCAAGTCCTGCTCTTAACATTCCAATCCATGGGCATTGGATGCCTAAACACCTTTGTGAATTGCACCTCTAAGTGCTTTTGAAAATGGGACTTAGGTGCCTAAGTTCTGTAGGCGCTTTGGGAAATGTGACTTGACATTAAAACCCAGCCATAACTCCCTCTGCAAGTGTAGGGTGTGCCTGCTGAACAAGCGCCATCTAATCATTGCAAGCCTTTGCGACGCTGCATTAGAATGCTGGGCGTCAGTCTGCTGCAGAGTGCACTGGTAAAGAACCACTTCACCTTGGCGTAACTTCACTGATTTCAATGGAGTTATTCCTGATTTACACTGGGGGAAGGGAGACCAGGACTTAGGGAAAAAATCCTTTGGCTAACTAGTGGAAAGAGTCATACCTTGTGGCTATGAAATTATCAGAAGTCTGCCATCCCAGCTATGAAATCCCTCTTCTTTACGAATGGAAACCCCCAGGCATGAGGACTTTAACTAATAGAATCATAAAATATCAGGGTTGGAAGGGACCTCAGGAGGCATCTAGTCCAACCCCCTGCTCAAAGCAAGACCAACACCCACTAAATCATCCAGTGATGCACTAGGGAAATGAGCTAACATCTACTGCATAGTGAATGCCTGAGTTACCTGCACTGCCATGGAATTCCTACCACCCAACTATGTTTACTATTGTCTTGACCTCGAACTATATTTTTTAAAATCTACTTCCCTCCACCCCTTCACCTATATCTAGGTAGGGTGTTTTTTTTCTCTCTAAGAAAACATTATAACTATATATTATTTCTTTGAATGTTATTTAAAAAAATCAAAGGGCCAGATTTTTATAATTGCTCTGAACCCAGAATCGGAGCTGGATTTTTCAAAAGAGAGAGGCTGCCAGCGAAGGAATGTACTACCCCTTTAAGAGACAGCCAGATCCCAACCAACACCGCCTGGGTGCAATGAAGGAGGATTCCTGCCCCACCCTGCGGCTGGTCTATTTAAACAGGAACAGGCAGACGAATAGGGGAGAAGGGATTAGAAGCTATTCAGGTGGCGAGCTCTTTCTAGCTCTGGGAGACGAACCTGAGCAGGTGCAGAGACTTTGTGTTTGGACTGAGTTTGGGCCCTCTGAACTGTTGTTGCCATGCTCCTGCCATGAGGCTGTGTCAGAGACAGGCTTATGTTGCTTGGTTTGTTTGGCTTCTCCTTGCCCTGGACTGTGAAAGTGAATCCATTGCTGCCCAAGAAGGGAAGGTGAGGTGGGGCTCACTGCAGTGCCACACCTGCCCACTAGGAGGCACGTAGTGATGGTTCCCATTGGGTATGTCTACACTGCATGCTGAGCCCAAGCTCCCCTACCGTACACACACAAATCAGTTTGACTTGGGTCAGCAAACACACCGGACCTGGATCCTAGGGCCCTGCTGTGGGGGTGGGTCAGGGTCTGAGCCGGGCCCAAATCCTGTCATTTTGCAGGGTGGATGCTGGTCGTGCGGCAGACCCCAGCCAGAAGGTCTCACAGGGCAGTGTAGCGGCATTAGTGTGATTGTGAGACCCAGCGTGAGTAATTGTGAACCCAGGTTTACAATGCAGTGTGGATGCTCAAGCGCGTAGAAACAGAGTCCCAAGTCTGGGTCCCGGCTGTGTGTGCCGTGTAGACAGACATACCCACTGTTATAGTCTTAGCTGTGCTTTCCCATTGCTCTGGGATTGTAACACATTTGCTTCAAGCCTGTACTCTCGTTGGCTCTTAAAGTGGAGCCCTCGCTCCACCCTCTCTCCATCCTTCCCCACCTTCATGATGCCCACTTACTTTTACTCTACCTGGACTATAGAGTGTTCTTATTCCCCATTAGGCTCCTGTCCAAGGGACAGGCGAGACCTTAGCCTGACTGTGGTTTATTTTGGACAGCTTCCAGTTAGGTAAGAGTCCTTTATGCAGCTCATATTTCCTCTCCTTCTCCTCTCATAACAGGTTTAGGAAATCGGATCATTTCTTTGTTGCTCCCTGAAGTGAAGAACAGGGAAGATAATTAGCATTCAGGTGCTGTTGTTAGCATAATTAGAGGGCCAAAAGGCTGACAATGATAGCTGCAAAGCCAGGTCCTAGGTCATAAATGTAATGGAGAAATAAATTAGGCCAGCATAACGCATTCAGATCCAGAACTCAGACACAGCTGGTATTGCGGGGGAAGGCTTTCTCCTGCTAGTTTATCATTCACACTTCAGTGATCTTTATGGAAATGCCCAATAAGTTGGGCAGAGTACAAATAGGCCCACTGAGGTAGTGTTAATACCCATTCTTATCAAATAGAATCACCATGGAACTAATCTTCTGCAAATTATTTCAGGGAGTTGACATTTTATGCGCACATTAAGGCTTCCTGGAAAAGATCCATCGGTCTGGAAAGAAGCACAGCTGATTTCAATCAGGTTTTGGCTTGGCATTTATTAAGCTAAATCCGTGGACCTCTCTTAGTACCAAATGGACCTCTCCCTCTTCAAATAGAGCCAGGTGGAGGGCGGGCNTTCATTCCCTCTGAAGCACCTGGCATTGGCCATTGTCGGAAGACAGGATACTGGGCTAGCCCAGTATGGCCATTCTTATGTCTTAAGTTTGGTGAGGAGGAAAAGTTATTTTTTCTCTAGTGTGTGACATCAGAGAAATAAGGGGCCAAGTCCTCCGCTAATGTAAATCAAGTCAATGGAGCGAGGCTGGCTTACAGAAGCTGAGGATCTGGTCCACAGTTTGTATATCCTTTCCACTCAAGATAAATGGGCCCGATAGAGTTCTGTTGACACCAGTAGCAAAACTGCCATTGATTTCAGGCTATTTTCATTAGTGGGAAGGGTATATAAATTGTGTGGAGGGGAATTTATTTATTAAATTGTGTGTATTTGGCAGGGGATCTCTAGGCAGTAATATGCCCTGAACTTCACAATGACTGGTTTTTATCTCTGCTATTGCAATCCTGTTGCCCAGCAAGGAGCGGTTCAGAATGCTCCTGAATGCCAACTAAGTCCCAAACCAAAAATCCAACCTGCTGGGCTTTCTCCTCATTGCTCATGAACATAACAGTTAGCAGGTTTTTCTGTTGCACCCTGTATTGGGATAATAAGATTTCCATATCCTTTTCCAAAAGGGATCTGCTTTTGGGGGTTCCATTCTGTTGTCTCCCAGAATAGGCCAGATTGATTAAAGGGATGGAATCAGAAAAGAAGTGTCCTGACACGTTCCATTAATTATGACACAAGCGGAAGACAGGAAATGTGTCTTTGATGATGGCGAGAAAAAAAGGATTCACTGTATAATCAGCCGTTTTAATGTTTTAATCACTGGAGATCTGTCTCTGCATGAAGAAAATGAGCAATGCCAGACATCTCCAAAAAGCACCCCAGGTCTTTAGAACACATTCCCATTGAGCCACAGCTTGTGTGTGGGAGTGTCACCGAGTGATATCATGATTTCCAAATGAACTATAAGGAAATCTATTGAAACAATATTGAATCATACACGTTTTTATTCACCAGCTGTCCCAACCCCTGGCTACCTTATCTCCAGAGTCCCACAACCATGTGTTTGCTAAAAGATTAACGGCTCTTCGGGACTAATAGATGTTTTATCTCTGTTTGGCAAAAGATTTGTTAAACAGCCAAATATATGAATCTTAGGAAGTTCAATCATTTTTCTCAGGCTTGTTTGCCCACTTCGTTTCTAGCTGAATCATTGCACTCTGCCTGGTACCTATTTCATGTGGGATATGTACTGTCAGGTAGTCAGGGACTGATGCATGGTGCTGGGCAAAATAAATGTGTGTACACCTGTACTTCTTACGTATCTCAAAGAGTTACAGGCTTGTTCTTTACAAGGCCAGATTTCCACTACAGCTTAGCAATCACCAGCCATCATTTCAGCACTTACTTAAAGAAATATCTGGATTTTCAGGAAACCTCAGTGCTTGTTTAAACTTCTAAATGATACAGCCAGATTTTTCACAAAGAGTTCAGCACCCAGCAGCTCCCATTGTACTTAAAGGGAGGTGATAGCAATTTGGCCTTAGGCGTGTATTTAATAATACTAATAATCCATGTTCTGGTAGGGCCTAGAGGCCTCCATTGAGATGAAAATCCATGGTGCTGTGTATTGTACAAAGACGTAGTAAGAGACAATTCCTGTCACAGAAGCACACCATCTAAACAGACAAAATGTGGTAGGAAGGAAGTGTTACTAGGAAGATGAGGCACAGGGAGACTGCAGCTTGGCCAAAGTCACATAGGGAGTCTGTCAGGACCAGGAATTGAACCTAGGCCTCCTGAATTTCAATCCTGTGCCTTGATCGCATTCTCTTCACACAAGCCATCACTATAATAGGCAAGGTAAATATAGCCTTTCCTCTGTCCAGTCCAGCGGATCAATCTGTTTTACCCTTCGTCCTTGTTGTGTGACCAAGATTCTTCCCATCATCCATTGTGTGTGTGTATTACGTTGTAGTCATCAGTGGGCAAAATGCAGAGCATTCATTTATACGCACACACGTGGGACAGCTTCCATACTCGGTGTCTCAAAGCACGTGACAAGGAGATGACTTAAATACTGGAAATGTGGCAGATCATCCACTAGCACTTCACAACGGTTCCTACATTCCCATGGACTATGGAAGTCTTCTCACTGAGAGAAGATGTGGATGGTCACACTTAGGGTATATCTATACTTGGAGATGGGGGTATCATCGGTCTTTTACCTTGCACATGGACTGTCACGAGAGGGAGGCAGAAGCGATCTGGGTTTAACATCTCATCTGAAGGTTATTTCTGCCGAACTCATTAGTGACGCAAACGTTTAGGTCAAGATTTTAAAAAATGACTAGACGATACCTCAGTTTTGTGGATCACTCTGTTTTTGGACTTGATTTTCAGAATGTGCTTGCACAGGACTTTCTATAAATCAGCCCCCTTCCAGGGGTTTGAAGTTGCACATCCCAGAAATTGAGGAGCCAAACTTCATGAGTCACTTACGAAAATCTCAACTTTAAGATTCTGAAAATACACTACTGGGCCAAATCCTCAGTTGATGCAGATCAGTCTCTCTCTACGCAAAACAGAAGCTATGCGGAGTGAGGCCAGATCCTCAGCTGGTGTATAGTCTCTATAGGACAAATCTCTCTTTGTGAAGGTGTAATATACCTGGAGCAATTAGGCAATGGTATTCAATAACCCTAATAGGGACAAAATGAATAGGCTGCTCTTTGTGCATTAATTACTACACAGCCTGCTAGCCCCAGGAAAATGATTGAATGCAAAAGCTGTGATGAATATATTCTGAATGGGTTTCACTTGACAGGGTATTTGCTTCATGAATGAAAATCCTTTGGCTGGGAATATCAAAAGCCCATACAAAAGCCACTCTTCAGCATCAAGCAATCTGTGGAAGGCAACTTGAAGGGTGGCTCTGTCCCTACTCACACGTTTAACATGAAATAGGCAGGGTCGAGTTTTCAAAAGCACTGCACTCTTGGCCTCACTCGGCTCCCACTGAAGCCAATGGGAGTTTTGCTGTTCAGTTCAATGGGAGCCAAGTTAGATCAGCACTGAGTGCTTTTGAAAACCTGCCTGTAGGCCCCCAGTGGAAGAATGCAAGGAACTATCTCCTGTGCAGGGGCCAGACACAATAGCAATGTCACGAGTGCCCCTGGGGAGCATGGCATCCAGGTGAGGATGTGGAGTGGGTGGGACCTTGTCCTGTGCACCAGTGGATGGAGCTAGCCAGGCATGCCTGGGGAACAGTCTGCATCATCTAAAGGGATCACCTCTGCTGCAGCCCCTGCTGGGTCAGTGGGAGCTGTTGGGTGCCCAGCACTTTGGAAAACCAGGCCACTTATTTGAATGCCCCAAGCTGTGATTTCCAAAGGGACCAAGGGGGTTAGTCACCCAGCCTTTGCCTGGGCTTAGCAGTCCAGCTCTGAGAGCCCCTCTCTGAAAATGCTGGCCTTGGCCTATGAAGAATTAGGCTGTGGTTGACAGAGGACATTATTGGAGTTAGAGGCACAGATTCTATTGAAATGCCTTTAGGCTCCTTTGAAAATCCCAGATCAGGTGTCCTGGTGGCCATGGAGAGATTGGGCTCTCTGTAGTGTTGAATAGTGGCACTAATTTTAGGATTCCATAGAAAAAATCCTACTGCCTTTTGAATAAGCAGTGTTGGTATTGTGAACTCTTGTGATTGTTTTTTTAATCATGTCTTGTAATATCTGGTGTCTTTCTTAAAGCCCCAGCTCTTGGAGTCAGGTGAATTATTAATTTCCTCGAGGCATTTGCCAAGATGGTCGTTGTTGCTGCAGAGTTGTTAATGCTGCTAGCACTGCTGTTCTTGGAGCTCCGGCGTTAGCCGCACTAGCAGAGAATGCAGCACGTTGATTCAGCAGGCCTCAATGTTGTTCATAAACAGAGACTGCAGGCTTGGTTCAGTGGCAAAGGCGCTTGCCCAGGTTTATTGTCGAAAAAGCATGGTCCTATTCCCCCATAGGAGCTACGGATACCCTAACACATGTATGCCTGTGACAAGGTACCAGCTCAATCAACATAACACGGTGGTGTCCCCTAGGCCAGTACAAAGATGCCCATACTATGACTTCTCCTTTTATACATTGATACAAACAAGTTACGTGTTAGTTACCACCCTTATACCTTGTACCTACTAGTTCAAGCAAAACATCCTTACCGTATTATCTTGTCATCCTCTCCTTATGTTATGAGGGGTCAGTGTGTTCCTGTACCATCTCTTGGGGATTTGTTTATATAGTTCAGAATTCTGGGTGTTCTTGTACCATTCTCTCCGGTCAGGAATGTGCTTACTTGATTAGCTAACACCTAGTGTGTCACTGTTCTGCCAAGGCCAGGCCTACTTTGGGACACCTGGGGAACTGAGGCACAGAGACGTTCAAGTCAAAAGAATCCAGTCACTTTGGGTCCCCAATCTGAAATGCCTCTGATCTCATTTTTCAGAGTGTTTGGCATTATAGAGGTGCTTTATTGTTCATCTCCACAAGTCTCTACTAGCCATGTGTGAACTGGGATTTGTCAACGGTTTAGGACTTGGCCAAATTTGAGAACAAAAGACACATCCTGAGTATGAGGGTGACCCCCTGCCAAATTTCAAACCCTTGCTCCAAACTATGGAGGCACTGTATATCTGTTGTAATGTGTATACACACTGTGTGTGTGTGTGTGTAAATTATAAGTGGAGCTGGTAGTGATGCCTATCGCTCTATGCTTTTGATCACAAGACCTTGTTTTCTGTTGCTTATAATTGGCCAGACTTTAACTATTCAGGCTGAAATTTTCCACGACTTTGCCATGTGTCTGTCACAGACTCCTAATGCATACAAACAAAGGGGCCAAATTAAGGTTGAACGGGCAACATTCATTCTAAAATTTCATAACATTTGATTGACTTTGCTATCTATCTATCTATCTATCTATCTATCTATCTATCTATCTCTACTATGCAGAAATTCAAATGTGTTAGACCATATTGACCCCCAATGTGTGTCATCAGCAGGGTTGAAACCTATTGGTCCACTGCACAGACCTCTACCACTTGAGCTAATAAAGTAACTTGTAGCAGTAGTAGGCTGTTATCCTTTATGTGGACCAGCCACTGAGGTGGTGGTGGGGGAATGAGACACACTGTAAGGAGTAAGGCCTGTTCAGTACTTCTGAAGCCCTATCAAGCCACCTAGGCTGCCTGACAAACCTCCCTGTCTGACTGGCTGAGGAAGCCAGGAGGCTGCTTCTTAAACCTAACAGTCGCTCATTGGCTGCTCAACGCCCACGCCCACGAACTCTCTGCCTCCCTGTGCTCGTCTCTCCCAGTTCTGGTCATGCTCTGCTCCTCCACAGCTCGAGCCCAAATCCTGCCCAGCACCCAGCCTTGTTCCCATCCCGTCCCAGCCTTGCTCCTGCCTTCCCTGACTCCTGGTAATCTGGTTCTGACCTTCGGCTCTGATTCTGACTCTGCCTCAGCCCCTGACTCTGGAATTTGGACTCTGACCTCTAGGCCCGGCTCCCGCTCTGGCCACTTGGCCTGACCACCTACATCCCAGTTCTCTGACACACACTTGGTCAGTGGCCTTTCAGCTATTTGTTGCCAGCAGAACAATGTAGATGCCCAAGACACCAAGATTCAATTCCAGGTTCTGGAAGGAAGTGCAGTGTTTCTAGACCTTTCCATCCCATGCCCTCAACCTGTCCCTTTCCCCCTCTGCTCCTATCCACCCCATCCTGGCTCCTGTCCTTCTCCATCCTCCATCTTGCTCACTAAATGAGGCAGGAGTCCAGAGTCAAAAATAGTACTCAATTACGTAATTAATGACTGTATCACAATGTGCACTCACAAACTGGCCCTATTAAGGTTGCACCCGTAACCTTCATTCTGACATATTCTAACTTCTGAGTGCTCGACTTTGTAAGTTTATGGTTCTTGTACTGTAGGTTTTTTGGCTATAATGCTTGATCGATTCTGGAAGCTAGGTGTGGGATGGAACAGAATGTGTTCTTACAAAGCAGAAAGCAGCAAAGAGATGGGACAGCACGCAGGACACGTGACTAACACAACGAGTGAATGTGTTTATTAGGATATTCTTCCAATTCTCCACGTCAAGTGAGAATGCTGAATGGGGGCTGTGATGTGCTCATTATATCGGTGGTATGAAGATGTTGAACAATGCATATAATTTAAAAAGTCTACACTCGCTGTACAGAAACCGGCTGTAACACAGACCCCTATTGGCACAAACTACTGATTTCTACCCTATCCTAAATGCTTTTTCCCACCGCTGTAAGAACAAGTTCCGTAATGTGCTGTAAATACTCATTTGGAACCCACAGTGACAGGTGAAATAAAACAAAATGCACAGAGTCGGCAGGAAACATTGGAAAATTAGAGACTTCTCTGGGGACTGTGACAGTTTCCCTGGGCGCAAAGCAATGACTGTCATGTGAAAAGGTGTAATCATCTGGGTGTCTGAATCACTTGTCATTTCCCCCTGATGTTCCCTATTAGCAGAACTTTCATTCCTCCCTTGACAAAGCCACAGTGGGATAATGCAGTCAAGTCTCGATCACTTTGTTTCGCTCTCAAGTTTAAAAACAACAACAAAAAGTGTGACCCTTTGTAGGAAATATCTGCATTAAAGGAGCTTGAAACTCTTCGCGTTCAGACTTCAAAAAGAAATCCCTCTAACTCTGGTCTGTTAAGAAACGAGTTCTGTGCATGTGTGCGTGTGTGTGTGTGTGTAAGTAACCCGTAGGTAAACAGGGAATCAGTCCAGTGTCTGCATCTTCTTGGTACTTAACCAAAGGGGCATTTTGTGTAATCTATGTAACGATTTATGAATTTATGAATTGTTTTGACAGCCCAGGTTAGCAAAGAGGAAATATATGGAGGAAGATTAAATAACTTGACTGAGGCTCTAGAAGGATTTGGGGTCAGAGCCAGGGTGAAAATGCAGGAGTCCCTCAGTCGTGTGCTTTGTCTACTGCATCATTGTGATTCTCAGCCACTTAAATTGTAAGGATGGGGATTTCAAAAGTGACTAAGGGAGTTAGGTGCCCAGCTCCCATTGAAACATAGTGAGAAGTGGGTGTCTAACTCCATTGGGTGTTGTAGAAAATCCCCTTTCCATCTTATTGGGTGAAGGCAACCAACTGGGGGGAGAGCATGCAGCTTGGGCTAGCTTCAGGCTGAGTGACACGGCCCCTACAACTGTGACTTAATCTAGGGATCCCTCCGAAATCTCTGTGATGCATGGGATTCATAGGTCCATGCGTCCTATAGGATGACCAAGAATAACTCGTAGGGTGAGTGAGCACCCTCTGCAGCCCCTAGATGCCAGGTAAAAGGGCCAGCACATTGCAGAGGGACCCCAAAACCCTTGCATCTGGCCAGGGGAAGAGTCCCTACTAGGTACAGTGGAAGACAACTGTCAGGCAGCCCTCAGAGGACCCCTGGTGTCGGGGATGTGCTGGAGGTGGGGCTACGAGGTGGGAGGAGTTTGTTGGCGGTGGGGCTGCAGCATCTAGTGCTGCAGAGATCCCAGGCAGCTGTGTGGCCTACCAGGCGGAGGCTGCCCTAAAGTAGACAAGCCCCCGGGGCTGTCCTGGTTATGCAGGGGGCCTCTCCACCCCTAGAGTGCACGAAGATGCCGGTGAATTAGGGGTGTAGCACGCAATGTCACGTATGATCTGTCACTGTACGGCTCGTTGCCAATGGATTCCAGTCCTGGGCAAGGAGGTAGCAGGAGGATATTTAGTGTGTTCCTCATGCTTAGCACATAACCACGACAAATATATTCCCCGTAGTGATTTGTGAAACCCTGGATTGAAGCGGGGACTTTCAGAGGAGACAAAGGGAGTTGGGTGCCCAATGATTTTCAAGGGGATTTGGCTGCCTCACCTCTCTCCCCCCGTTAGGTGTCTTTGAAATTCTCAGCCGCCATGTACAATGGGCACATTTATGAAGAGCCGTGCTCTGATACGGGCTCTGCTCCTGGGGCAGTGTGACTACATGCTACCCCCTTATCCAGGCTGGATTGCACGGGGCCAGCTGAGCTCTAAGGGTGAGATTCCCAAAGGTATTTAGATGCCTAACTCCTACTGATTTCGGTGGGAGTTAGGTGCTTAAATACCTTTGTGGATCCTCCCCTAATGGACTAGCCTGAGTAAATTCCTGGTGAATTAAGAATCGGATCAAAAGGAAAGAAGGAAGGGGAATATAAAAGTTAAAAATCCAATTGTAAAAAAATCCCTCAATATATTTTCCTAGCTACATCTCCATCACTGGAGGACAACTTTCGTAAGCCCTAAAATAGTTCCATAAAGGTTTCTGAGAGCCGAGGAAGTCTTTCCCCAGATGTAAAAGGTCACATTCTCAGGTGGCGCAAATCATTGAAGTCAATTGGCCAGTTCCTCAGCTGGTGTAAATTGCACCCGGATCCAGTGAACCCAGACCCTCGGGTGCTATAAAATGAGCAGGGTTCTACTCCTGGACCCCACGTAGGTGGCATTATTGCTGAGTCTTTGTAGACTTGCCTGGGATGAAATGACCAATTTGTCAAACTCTCCTCTGGCTGAAATCTAGCCATCCATCAAACATGGCCTCAGGCTGGGATCTAGTCTCCACAGGCTTGGATGCAATTGTTTTGCCAGTGTACTCTCCCGTCACTGTAACATTACTTTCCCATTCAAGCGAATGAGGAGTGGGTGTTCTAAAGGAAATAGGAAAAGTATTTGCTCAGTAGCTATGTTTTGAGCCGAACAGCTACAGAAGGTTTATTTTTATGCTGCATAAACATGCCACCGATTAGTTTTCTGGTTTATTTTAGCCTCAGAACTGGGAGCTGAATTGCAAGTGGCTTTGTGGCTAACCTGGACCCTTGTGGATTGGGAGATCATGGCCGGTTTGATTTTAGCCCCATTTAAAGCTGACCCTTGGTGGAGATCTAACTCTAAAATGCCTAGTCTGTGGTTGGTCTGATGCCTGGGGAGCAAGACTGAATGAGGCTGGCTGGCGCGGATGACAGGGATGGAGGAATGATGAGACCATATAAAAGTCTGGGGAAAGCATTGGCCACTGCCCAGTTATGTGACCTTGAAATCAGATGTCGCCAGCTGGCCAGTGTATGGGAACGGACGGAGAGAGTTGCATCATTAAGGAGAAAAACACAGACAAGGCTGGTATTATTGGTTACCCATGCAAACAGCAGGCTGTCTGCATCGAAAGTGCAAACTGCTGTGACCTTTCCACTGATCAAATAACATGACTGTAAGCAGACGACCAAATGGGGACACAGATCTTCTAGTAAATAGCATCACTTTCAGCCAGACCCTCTTAACAATAACATTATTGCACTTAACAAATGGGAATTCTGAGCATCAGGGGCCTGATCCTCAGCGGGTGACTTCAGCAGAACTACACTGATTTACACTAGCTAAGGATCCGGCCTTTAAAATGGTGCTGCTGCTACCACAGCACAAGACACTGTGCACGTGAAGGGGAGTGAGATCCAGTCGGTGCTCAAAATACATGTTATAATTGTAGGAAAGGGGGAAGACAAAGGAGGTTGTACATAGCTTTCTTCCTGCTGTGTCCCATCTCCGGCTAATCGCAGAGCAAGGCAGGAAGTGGTTTATTCTTGACCCTGGGGAACAATTTCAACAAAAATGTTTTACATTGAATAGATATATAGGTCAAAAATGAAATTTTTTTCACAAAAACTGTGTTTTCAACAAATCCTCATTTTTGTTAACAACGAAATTTTCCTGGACAAGCTTCTGAACAGCTCTAGTTCCTTGTCCTGGGCAGACCTTGGAAGGTTTCATTCGATAATGGAGGGGTGGCGATGCCTGCTGGTGCTCCATGCAGGGGATGATTTGCTGTACCAGGCTGCACTGTCTCCCTAGGCCCCACCATGCCAACACACAACAGCCAAGGGCCTCTGCGGCTAATTCCCAGCCAGGGTTCGGAGGTAGCTGAGGGAGGTGCCATCAGGTGGGAGCTGAGCCTAGTGGAAACATGTGATTGCCATTCCAGATCAGACCAGTGGTTCATTTAGCTCCGCATCCTGTTTCCGGTAGCAACCAATACCAGATGCTTCAGAGGAAGATGCAAGAAACCCTGTAGTACGCAGTTATGGAATAACCTGATATAGGAGAAGTTTCTTCCCGACTCCTGTTGGCTTCTGCCCTGAAACATGGTGGTTTATATCCAATCTAAGTTTATTTTTAATCCTGTTTAATGCAACTGTGAAAGTTCCCATTATCCACGGAGCAGGATCTCCCCAAATCTGCTGTCAGAGCCTGTCTGTTTCCTCACTTCTTCTTCCTTGTGGGGTTAATAATCTGCAGCTGGCCTGTACCAGCAGTAAATGCTGACAATGCCCCGATGGCAGCTCCGTTGTGGTGGCCAGTGAGTCACGTCAAAGAAAAGAGTCTGCAGACTGCCTGCCCCTCTCCACTCTCCTGCCTCTGGGAGGTAGTAACCAGGAATGCAGCACCTGCTTACTCCAGCTTGCACATGAATCAATAGGGAGTGCTGGCTTCCTTGTCCAGCCTATACAGAAACTTGAAGGGACTTGGGCCCAGATCCCCAAAGGTATTTAGGTGCCTAACTCCAGTGGAAATCAATGGGATTTAGGTGCCTAAATACCTTTGAGGATCTGGGCCTTGTTAACTAGCCCTTCAAGACTTTGATCTACCTAGATCTGTACAGCCGCAGAGCTCGGACGTGTGGTCAGAGGAAGAGGGGGGCATGTCCCTTTATGAGATGTCCCCAAACAGGTAAGTTAGAATGAAAAGAAATAACTCATGGGCTACTCTGGATGGCTTTAGTTTGTTCATTGTAGCATGGCTGGTAAAATAAATAACCTGAAAAGGAACCTAATTCCACGAAAACCTGGGGGCATCAGTGTTTATTTCCTGATGCAGTGACACTATCAATCAACTGCAACAGAGCTGATATTTAAAAGACAAGGCAGTAAATATTATATATTGAAATGTTATTTTTATGGGGCTGTGTTTGTTCACTTTTACATGCAGAGGGAATGTTTACTGTATGCCACTAACATTTCTTCATTGCATGCGAGAGAGAAAATTGACAGTGCAGAGAGAGGCTGTAAAAGTAGAGAACCGAAATGAGATGCTTTATCAAATCAAAGTTAAGGCTCTAAAAGTGTGATCTCGTTCATCCATAAATGATGGAGTACAATGTTATCTTTATATGCCAGACATTCAAGGGAGTTCTTTCCTCCCCATCAGATAACGGGACAAAACAAGCATCTAGGGCATTGCGTCAGGATGCATATACTCTGATAGGACAATGTCAGTGTCTCACTGTCTGGAGGGGCTCACGACCATCAGTGCCTACCTCAGGGCAGACTGTCAAAAACAGGGTAGATATCACCAAGCTGGTGGTATATTCCATAATTAGATTTTGCCAAGCCAGTAACAAATGTGAACTCTGGGATCACTGTAACCGTCTTACCATAGAGTCACAGGCAGTCCCCTTAGACCAGGAGTAGGCAACCTATGGCACGGGTGCCGAAGGTGGCACGCGAGCTGATTTTCAGTGGCACTCACACTGCCCGGGTCCTGGCCACCGGTCCGGGGGGCTCTGCATTTTAATTTAATTTTAAATGAAGCTTCTTAAACATTTTAATAACCTTATTTACTTTACATACAACAATAGTTTAGTTCTATATTATAGACTTATAGAAAGAGACCTTCTAAAAATGTTAAAATGTATGACTGGCACACGAAACCTTAAATGAGAGTGAATAAATTAAGACTCGGCACCCCACTTCTGAAAGGTTGCCGACCCCTGCCTTAGACTCTTTACTCTATCTTGCCACCCAGACAAACTGGACTTAGTGATAAATGGTCACTTGCACCAAAGATCACACCACGACATTCAGGTTGCTTCCAGTCACAAGAGACCAGTCACTGATCCCAAATCAATTAGTCCCCTAGATCTTACACCAAAGACAACGCCTGTAGCCAATCTGGTAATAAACTATGTAAAGGTCTATTAACTAGGAAAAGAAATAAGAGAGTTATTTTCCGGTTAAAGCAAGCGAACAGATACACACAAATGAGTGCAATCTAAATCCTAAGAGTGACAGAGTTGTAGTGATCTTGTCAAATCAGGACGGACCCAGGAGGTAGCCCCTGGGGATCTCTGGCTTCAATTTGGTGTCTCTGGTCCTGTGAGAGTTCAAACAGCAAAGTGGATGGAAAATTTTCCTCTGGTTTTGTTTTATTTCCTTCCTTCAGCCTCCAAGGCCATAGGAGGAGCTTCCTTGCACATAGCATTTCCAAGGTGTGATAGGGCCGTTAACCGATCCTTGGTATTGCCATGTTCCTTGGTGGCCCATCTGATAGTTATGGTTCTTCTGAATGGGGGAAGGAGGGGAAGGAAACACTCTTCCCATCTGGGTTCACAAGTTTAGAGCAAACAGTTTCAAAGTTATAGAGCAAAACTTCCATATTCCCTTTGAGCATGGAATACAGACATTACAAATAAGATGAAGACAGGCAGCAACTTATAAACGTCCTATCGAGTCTAAACACCACCTATATTCTTATAAGACAAATACCTATTTCGAGCAACACTAACACATACGTGAATTGGTCTGGTCTCTAGCTGTGAGTTTGTCAGTTCTTAGCTAATGCCTGCAGCCTTGGCAGGAGCTGGCATCTGGCCTGCCAGCATCGGTCAGAATGCTTATTAAACTAAGCCCGCTCTTCGACAGATCCAGGTGAGTAATGCATCATCGTGGCACCTTTTGCTCTAAAGAAGGATGCCTGTTAGCACATGGGCAGTGGGACAGTGTTCTGATGATGCAGCTTGTGTAACAGATCAGCATCAGGTCTTGGTGTATGACTCAAAAGTCCGTGCCCTGTCCTGGGAGAGTAGAACTTACAGGACAGAAGTGGATTTCAATTCAACATGCACGGATGGAAGTGATTAGAGAAACCACAGTGTCCCACATGCTGGTCTGTTATTTTAAACAAATAGGGCAATGATAGGTCTTGTCTTTTTTTCCCCCATGGCATGTTTTATAGCATTGAAGAGTGACAATGTCATAGAAGAGGGATTCTTTGCCATAAAATAGGGACTAAATCTGACATCACTGGGGGGTTTTGAGTCTAAGCGAGAGCAGAATTTTTATCTCTTTGTGACTCAGTTACTCCTCAGACTTCATTAAATCCCACTTTCCTCAGGGAGTTGAAATGAGGCTAGTAAACATGGACAATACAACGTCTCTATTTACCAATCTGCATACTCCATTTTGGTAACTGACTCCAGGATTCCGGTGTGGACAGTTCATTAACAATCCTTTTCGCACGCTCGGAATTCTGGCAATAGAGGTGGGAATGATGGTGTGACACTGGTGAAAAGGAGAATTTGGAAAAGGCCAGCTAGTAAGAGCATCGTGTCCTCTGGATTAATAAGCGGAATGCATGTTTCTCCTGATGGCATAGATGGTTAAGTGTGCTGGATGACTGATGCACAGAGATCTCTATGTGATAGCCCAGGAGTTTCTCTTAGCTCACAGGGGTGTGGGGAGAATAAAAACATTAAAGATTGTGACATGCTTTGAGATCCACTGATGAAAAGTGCTATACAAGAGTTGTATTTTATTATGATTGCATACAGCTCTGCTCTTATTGAACTAAGGTATTCTTGTTCCTCAGTCATATCTGACCTTTCTGTCCCTGTTTCACTACGGCATTCCTCTAGTTTGTGGTCTCTAGTGAAATTGAGAGGGTTACATCTGTGTAAAACTCGAGTATCTCAGTGGTGAATCAGGCACATAATTGCTCTGTTACTCTTAATATTATTATTTATTTGTTTGACATTTATATTGCAGAAGCACCCAGGAGCCTCAAGCAGATAGAGGAAGTGCTGTACATGTATCTATATAGGAAAGACAGTTTCTGCCCTGAAGAGCTTACACTCTAAACTCCAACCCTGAAATTTACAATGTTTGGGTGCAAGGGACTGCTGGTGCTTTGTAAATTGCAGGGTCAATGCCTATAAGACAGGATGTAACAAGTGAATGAGACCCACCCACTTGGTTAAGTGCCCGCTTCTAGGTTCATGTCCCTGTGGCTTTACATTTATCCCCAAGCTGTAGACCTCCGTTCTTCTTTCAACCCCCCTTGTTCTCTCATCACAATGTGGGTGAACTCGTCACTATCAAAGTGTTTAATGCTATGACCGGATCATGTATCAGTCAGTATCTAGGAAGATAAGGGTGACTGGCAAGACCGAGGATGAGCCCCTTTGACTTTCCCTGACTGGAGTCCGGGGCAACAAACTATAGTTACAGAATAGACTAAACCCTTTAAAAGCCATATAGACTAGAATGGGAGAGCTCAGTGCCAACGGTTGCTTAATATGCAGGCCTGGCTGAAGAAGGGTTTCAGCAAAACGTGGCCCAGCCATTCTCTGATTTCAATAACACCATTCACCAGGATGGGATTTTGGGGCCCGTTTGACAGCAAAAGCTAAATCCATTTGTTATCCCCACAAACTGTCCTCAGAATTAAATGCGATGCAGTTGCAGGTGTTCGTTAGGTTTTTTTTTAATGGAAAAAAAATATGAGCCCCTACCTCGCTGAACTGCCAAGCATTGTTACACTTCAAACAAGTGCAGGAGTTGTAGAAAGGAGTCTGGGCTTTCAGTAACAGGCCGATACTTGCTATGCCATGATGAGTGAATGCTTTCTCTGCGCTGAGAGAGCCCATAAAAAGATCCATTTCTCCAGCAATGTGAATCGGAGCAGATTCCTCTTCTGTGAATTTGCCTAAGTACAGAATAAACATTGATTTTTTTTATTTTAATTTTTTATTTTCCTGGCCTTCCTTTATAAGGAGTGGCAGACAATTTCACAGCTGGCAGTTAACGCACATAATGAACATCTTGTCAAGGGATGAAAGCATGAAGTTGTATTCATATGCAAAATAATAATAAGAAGTTTATATTTGTTAAAAATGTTGTGTTCTGTCCTAAAATCAGGAAAATTCAGACTTATCAGCTCTTTTTTCCTACACTCAGTATTGTAGAGGTCTTAAAATACTGTAAAAAGCAACAGAGAGTCCTGTGGCACCTTTAAGACTAACGGACGTATTGGAGCATAAGCTTTCGTGGGTGAATACCCACTTCGTCAGACGCACGAAAAGAGACGAAAGACGAAAGAGACCCACGAAAGCTTATGCTCCAATACATCTGTTAGTCTTAAAGGTGCCACAGGACTCTCTGTTGCTTTTTACAGATCCAGACTAACACGGCTCCCCCTCTGATACTTAAAATACTATGTGAGTTTTACATACAGCACCATAAGCCACAACGACCTAAGGGTGGACTTTCAGATATTACCTTAGGCTTACGTTGTAGTGCTAGATCCTAAAATCCTGGCATTATTTTACCAGCACCCTGTGGGTCTGTCTACACTGTACACTGAGCCCTGGTCCCTGGGACTTGAACTTGGGGACTTGGTGCTTCCAAACCTGCATTTGGTGCTTCCACACTGCATTCTAAACCTGGGTTTTCCATTGCTGGACCCTGCTCTCACCGCCATGCTAACGTATCTAGGCTGTGCTACGCAGACCTTCTGATTTGAGTCTGCAGCTTGACCTGTGTCCACACTGCAAAATGACAGGGCTTGGACTCAAGTCGCAGCGGGACTCAGACCCACCCCCGAGCAGGCTCTTAGGAGCTGAGTCCTGAGTGCTTGGTGACTGGAGTCAAACTGATTTGTTTGTGGACAGAAGGGGGTGGTGGGCTCAAACCTGAGTCAGAGTCTGACCTTAGTGTGCAGTGTCGACATACCGTGGAGGAGGGGGAGAAGGTGGGGGAGGGAATGTCCTTAGTACTATTCTAATATTACTAGTAAGAAACAAATTTCTCATGAATATGTAAAGTGATCTCTCATGAATATGTAAGAGGTTTAACCCCCATTACATACTGCAGCAATGTCACCCTGTAGTTCGTTGTATTTAGTAGGTGTGGGTGAGTCTGGGTTGGGCTGCTGTCCGTGACATCCAGTGAGCATGAACCCAATTTCCTTTGGTAGCTCTCAGCAGAGCTAGTCAACATATTTCCTTCAAAACGTTGTTCTGATTAAAAAATAACTTGTTCATCAAAATGGAAACTTTGGTGGGAAATGTCCAGTGTTGATGAAACTTTCTGTGGTTTCACCAAAACCCCAACACTGAAAATGTTGCTACTCATGATACAAGTTTACTCATGCAGTGGAGGAAGGAAATTTTGTATCTCTTCATAGTCCTAAGTGTGGCCAGAGTGTAGCTTTAAATGACTATTACATATATTTTTAAAATGTGAACATAGGACACCCAGACATAGCAGTAGAAGTAGAGCTGATCAAAAATCATCCTATATCCTAAGAAATCATTTTTCCATGAGGTGCCTCTTTTGACTCCTCAGTGTCACAAAGCAGCAATATTCATCTGCAGGAGACTTGTAAGGTTGTCAAGGTTCTCTTGGGCTGCTTTCATCTCAAAGGGCCAGGGAATCTTTTCTTGTTCCAGTTTGGAGTTTTATGAGGTTTTAAGTTTGGAAGAAACCACCCCCTCCCGCAATTCCAGAATCAACAGAGAAAAAAGATGATAGATTCTATAAAGAACTAATGACTAGATTCCCACAATCTTTAGAAACTTAAAAAATAAAACAAATGCATATTGATTACAATATGCAGGATGGGGAGAGTTGCATAGGAGTAGATGTGTATTAAGCATTGTTTTTCTATCATAAGCTGTTATTCTCAGTTCTGAGCCTTCTGGTAAAATCTTTTCCAGCAAAGATGTTTTGATTGCTTTTTCAAAGTGAACACCCCCTCCTATCCCCCCGGGGTATAGGAAGAGGCCAGCAATACCCGAGAATAACAGCGTAGAAAGAAAATTCTAATCACCGGAGAGGCTGAAGTCAGCCAATAAATTTCAATCTGTGGAAGCTTTTTTCTGAGGGATAAAAGGTGGTTTGCTAGCCCAACAGAGTTTGAGAAACAAGGTTCCAGGAAAGAGAAATACTCCAGAAAATGCCATAAGTCTGACAGTTCTAACTTCTAATTTGAAACACAGACATTGTTGCTCTGTGTAGTTCTACCTGGAGGGACTACAAAGGGAGGATGGAATTGGAAGAGGGAAACTTGGCAGAAGAATGTCAAAGGTCTTCCAGCCTCCCACTAGAGAGATGGAAACTGGAGCAAGCTCAGAGCAAACCCAGTTTAGCTTGAATTAAACTGGTATTCTCCAGTGAAAACCAGAGATGTTTATAAGAGTTTCAAGGAGGAGGATTAGAAATCTGTAGTCATTTAAATCACCCTTTCCCTATGTCAGACTCAGTTTCCCATATTTCCCCTCTTCTCTCACAAGTTCAGGAGAGATTCCTTCTAAATGAAACCAAGAAGACAGAGTTCCAAACCCACAAAGCATCTCCTCTCCCTCCTTCATCAGTGGAAGCCTCTTTGGTCTCATATGGGTTCAAATGAGACTCCAAGAAGCACCTATATTCTCTTTCAGATGTCCATGATTAAATAAGGCAGAAAATGTTAATGTAAGCACAGCCAAACTGAAACATGAGGGCTTTGAGGATCGCTCAAAATGTTTCATTAAAATGAAATCAAAACATTTTTAATCTGATTTTGGCCTTCTTTAAACTTTTAAAAAACGTTCTTTAATATTTAAAAAAACAACAACAAACCACCCAATGAATTTCATTTGGAACAGTTGGTTCAGGAAGAAACATTGAAACATTCCCTTCTGAAAAGAGACGCTTCACCATCAAAACACTTCGTTTCAGGTTTCTTCCTAAATGAAATTTAGCTGCAATTGACAATTTCTGTGAATATTTTGATTTTTAAGGAATCTTTTCATCAAAAAAAAGTTTTGATAAAAATAGCCAATCATTTCTACCTATATACAATGCACCTGTATATGTACACACATATATATTTCTTCATACTATGATAGAAACCGTACCCCTCGTGCTCTGTTAAGAAGAATGTCACTAAAGCCTGGATATGCATGAGAAATGCATCAATCTGAATGGTAGGTGAAGAAGCTAAGCTATTTAGCAAAATTTGATTTTGACCCAAACCAGGTAATTGGCTCCTAAGCTAAGTATCCTGAAATGCTTCTTTAATGAGGATATTTTTCATTCCTGCAAATTATTTGAAGCAAGTTGCAAGACCGAGGATTCTAGGCAGCCACCTGAGAGCTTCCATGTTATAAAAGTTACCAGACATACTGAAACACGTGAAAACACAGACGCTTTTGAAATACTGCCCATGTGTTGGCTTCTTTTAGGATTTACAATGCCGTTTTCCCTTTTAAGTGAGGATATATGAGACGATAATGGGGGGAAAGATCACATTGACCTTAGCAAGGGAAGCATTTTTACCAGTGCATATGAGCTGTGGCACTACATAGCAAAGGTTTCTCCCACAATGACTTGGGGGAGAGAGAACTTGAGTAAAAGCAAAGTATAAAAGGTAATTCCTGAGGGTGCTTTCCAATTGAGGGATTCTTCTTGGGAGGAGTTATTGAGAGATCCAGATTGTTAATAAAAATCCTGGAAAAAAAACAAAACATGCTGTTCCTCTTGTCCCACAGGGGCTGTTAGGAAGAAGGAACGGAACCGCTATATCTGCAAGTTTAAAAGGTAAAATTTAAACAAAACAGATGCTGGTTACAGATGGCTGCTGACCCGGAGCCAGGTAAGTGCAGTGTATTTTTTTTAATGTCTGAGAGAAATTCCAATATCTCAAGTATTTTTTAATGGTGCCTTTTTATTTAACCCCCCCGCAAACTGTAGTGAGCTTAATACTGATAGAGGGTACCAGATTGCTGGACTGTAATCCTCTCATTGACACCAGTTCAGCCAAGCACTTAAGCATGTGCTTAACTTGAGAGCATGCTTAAGTCCATCCCTGTTAAGAAAAAAGCTACTACTAATATAGTTGATATCGTGGTAGCTCATTGCGCTAGGTGCTGTCCTGACGCAGAAGAAAAGAGCGGACTGCTGCCCCAAACACTAATGAGACTTAAGCATGTAATGAAATACTTGGCTGAACTGATGCCTTTATCGATTGAACAAGAAGAGAAAACATCCCTGCACAGCAATGAATCTGCCCCATGTTATGTCCAGTGGTCTGGCCAGTTGTATGGCGGAGAATGTAGTCTCCTCACAGGATGACTGGGTTGCTCTGGGAAGCACTGTGACACACAGGAGATCAGACTAGAGGATGTGGTGCTCGCTTCTGGCCTTAAATTCTATGACTTTGAGGCAGGATGACACCTGCTGATCCCCATGGGGTGACAAGCCCCCCACCACCCTGGGAGATGGGCTGTGCCTGAAAGGCACAGTCTAGCCCGAGGCAATCAAGGGGCTCAGTTCTTCCCTGTGTGTGAACTGCACTCAGCACACGGGGGTGATGGGGAGCGGGTTACGGGCATCAGCCCAGCGCCAGCTCCAGTCAGACAGGCTAAGGGCTGATATACCTTACGGCATTGCAGGATGAATATGGTGGCACTCTGCTCCTCCATCTCCTTGGTCCATCTGTCTCACCTGGCAAATCCCTTATGCAGGGGCTGATGTAGCTGGCACAGGAGTCATTGGTTTCCCCACTCTTCTGTTCGTTTCATGCCCCTTAGCAGACTTGCTCTCAAACCCCAAAAGCCAGTGTGTTTGGGGTGACTGGGCCAATCTCTCATGTATGAATTTCCTCATTTACATCTGAGCGCCTGCATTGACATGAACTAAAGCTGCTCTCCAGACATCCCTGTAGAGCAGAAAGTTGCCTGAATGTCCCTGCTTGAATCGAATGATGGGTTGGACTGAGCGAACAGTATTTCCCACTGTGACGTTCTCGGATTAAAATATGACCATGTAGATCATTGTTGCTACCACTGTTATATAATTGCAACAAATCTTGTACAAAGTCTGTCAAGTAAGGTGTCTATAGAAAAGTTATGATTTTCTGAATATGATTATGCTATTTGTATGCATGTATCATTTTTGAATTTGAAGTTATGAGTATTGGCTCTGTACCTGTATTTCACGTTTGCTCCTGTGAATACACCAACAAGGTGTTTAGCCAGCACATTGTGAAGGAACTATTCAAGTTAAATGGCCCATCAAAGAATACTGAACTCACCTAATGGACTTTCCTTTGAATGTTCCATCTGGAGTATAGGTAATGGCTTCTGCTATGACTGAGCGAAATCATGTATGTGACTTGCCCACGTGACTCCAAACACCATCTTGTACCTGTAATTTCCACAGTGAGAACAATGGGATTCTCTTCACTTGGCAGAAGCTATAAAAGGCCCTAGAAACATCTCCATTTTGCCTCTTTCCTGCTCAAACCTCTGGACTATCGGCTTATTCTAATGGGAGCATTCTAGCCAAGGGACTGAGGACCTTCCAATGATTTGGAAGCAACCAGAGACTTACCAGGCCAGCAGTTCATTTCATCACAGCTACAAGCCTGAACCAAGAACTTTGCAATTACTGTATATATTTGATTCCTTTAACCAATTTTAACTCTCACCTTTCTTTCTTTTTCTTTCTTTCTTTCTTTCTTTCTTTCTTTCTTTCTTTCTTTCTTTCTTTCTTTCTTTCTTTCTTTCTTTCTTATAAATAAACATTTTGTTTTTAAATACTAAAGGATTGGTAACAGTGTGATTTTTGGGTAAGATCTGAGTTGTATATTGTCCTTGGTATGTGGCTGGTCCTTTGGGATCAGAAGAACCCTTTGTTTAATTAAACTGGTTTTAAAGAACCACTCATCTTTAAGTCTAGTGTTTTTTGGTTGTGATTACAAGGACTGGAATGCCTAAGGAGCCGACTTTTCTGACTTCTCATTAGCCAGTGTGGTGAAACAGAAGTTTACTTTTGTTGCTGGTTTGGTATATCTTATGGGAGAATAACCACCAATTTTGGGGTATCTGCCCTATTTCTCAGCAGTTTGTCCTGAAATTGGTATTCTCCATTATGACCCACGAAGGAACGGTGACACCCACCATGCAGCCAGTTCTCATTACAACAGAATTACTGCCGTGGCTTGTCTTGTCATATTCCATTGCTAGAGAGTTCTGTAGTACTTGTTATAGATTGTGATCATATGTGGGATGGATGAATGCTAAGGAGGCAGGGTTGGGCAAACCCCCAAAGGTCTGATTTGGATGAACAACTGATATTTTGAGTCGTAGTTTTTCAAAGCTGCCATAGGGGTTTGGATACCCAATTCCTATTAATATTAATCCAGCCAAATCTCTTATACAGCTTTAAAATTATCAGCCTGAATGTTGATCTGAAGTGTCTCCAAACCTCTTAGGTCTGCTAAATGGGACTGAAGATGCTTTCCTAGGGTATTTCTGTTTCTCCAGAATTACCATCAGAAACAGCCTCTCCTGCAGAATTCAATTGTATTTGTTCCCAGTCCTAGCTCAAATTACTAAGTGCAGAAGTGAAAAGCAATGCAACAAAATTAGAGTTAACAGTAAAAAAAAAAAGGTAAAGATTTGGTGCTGTGGAAAAAGGGTTGTTATTTTTTCCCCCAGCCTTAGGTTAAAGTTGGGGAAATGCATTCAGAAGTCTAGTTTCTGCCCCCATTTTGGAGGTCTGTAACTAGAGACCCAAACCAAGACTGAGGAACCATTCTGCTGGGAAGTGTAGATACACGTAGAGACTATCCCTGTCCCAAACAGTTTACAATCTCAGCAGACAGAGAAGGAAGAAATGAAATAATTTTATTCACATTTTAAAATGGGAAACTGAGCCACAGAGAAATAATGCTTAGCTTTTTCCATACTGCTCAGCACGTGTCAGCTCCCACTGAGAACAACGGAATCTGCTGAATGTGGTGTATTGAAAACTGTGTTTAAAACTTTTTAAGTTATATGGGATTTTCTGGTCCTGCTTGCAGGCTGGGGGTCTCTGTAAGATAGTGTGCAATCTGGATTTTGAGCAGTCAGACTGCAGAAAAACAGCCTAGTGCAAGGTGGGATGAATTCTGCCTCTCTGCTTTAAGGAGCAGCCTGTTTTTTCTCTCTCTGTTTTCAGTTTCTATATGTGTAGGATTCTGGATTCTGTTATGTTGCAACCTTCCATCAAGAGTATCTTATGTTTTTTAATCAAACTTCCCTCTGTGCTTGTTCTAAACATAACACTGGACTCTTGAAAATATGGCTTTGCCCAAGGTCATGCAGAGAGTCTGGCAGAGTAAGGAATTAAAAGTTCTCCTGAGTCCAGTGTCTTAACCACAAACCTGTATTGAATGTATAAGCCTGTTTCCCCATCCTTTTGTATTTCTCAGAGTTTAGATGTAATTATAGTGTCTGATACAGCTAATTGTGTAATCTTAGAAGAAGGTAAATGATTTAAGAGAAAGGCAGAAGAATTCTGAGTCTTTCTCCAAGGAAGATAAAAGGTTGTGAGATTTTTTTTTTCTTTCTTTCCTGGCATCTCAGGATAAATGTTGGCTTCATGGCAATAAGGCAGCAGAGGTCTGTTAAGAGACTCCGGGATTTAGGCTGGTGTGTTTTTTATGTTTAGCCTCACAGCTGGTGTAGGTGCATTTCCAGCCATAATAAGTAATAACGTTCCCGGTGGAAACATTCGACTGCGGTAAAACAGACTGAAATCTATTATACATGGGAATGCAATGTCAATGTTTACAGAGGGAGGTCAAATAACAGAACTCTGTTCGGTAAATGTCAGGACTGGATGAGGAGACAGCATCCGCAGCATTTGAGTTCATACCAGAGAGATAGCTGCAAAGCTCATAAATATTAAAGATGTTTTGCAATTTCCATTCTTCCCCCAGCCTGCTCCCCCCCCCCCCAATAATTTCTCTTTTCATTTGATGAGGGCTGCTGCAATCCAATCCGTTTCTATAGCTTTTCTCCTCCTTTGACGATGCTATGGAGTGTGGAACAATGTTATATGTCTATTCAGATCACCTAATGGATAAGCCTTTTGGATTCTTTAGTTAACTTCTTTATGCAAAGCCAGCTAATGAGAGCAGGATGATGCTGATGATTAATAATCATATGTATTATGTTAGTTTCTAGGGACCAAAGAAGAATGGGACCCCCTGGTGCTAGGCACTGTACAAATAGTTGTAAACTGTCCAGCCCCTCAGAGCTTAGTCTATATAGGCAAGACAGATATGAGCTAGGGAAAAGGGATATAACACACAAGCAGGATGAGAATGTTAAGAGGTGACTTGCTTACAGTCGTTAAGTACCTTCACGGGGAACAAATATTTAACAACAGACTCGTCAGTCTAGCAGAGAAAGGTCTAACATGATCCAATGGCTGGAAATTGAAGCTAGACAAATTCAGACTGTAAATAAGGTGAAAATGTTTAACAGAGAGAGTAATTAACCATTGGATCAGTTGACAGGGGGCATGGTGGATTCTCCAGCACTGACCATTTTTAAATCAAGGTTGGATGTTTTTGTAAAAGATCTGCTCTAGGAATGATTTGGGGGCAGTTCTCTGGTCTGTGTTGTACAGGAGGTCAGATCAGATGACCACAATGGTCCCTTATAGCCTTGATATTTATGAAGCTCTATCTAGAGGGATGTTTATATATATATGGAGAAGATGCAGGATACGGACAGTGGAAATGGAGACAGAATCACAAAATCATGTCAAATTATCTGATACTGGACAACTGCAAGGTCTTTACCTATGATGCAATTTTAGTGAGAGTTTGGTGAGAGTTATTTGCTCTCAGTATCATAGACAATGAATTGGCATGTTGCTTGCACTGGCAATGATAGGGTATCTTTTTCCTTTTGGCTAGAGAAGATGGGATGGTCCCATGCTTAAGTCATTGTACTAGGGTTCCTTGCTAACTCTAGGAAAACCTTTGTATCTTTCTCTAACGGGCTCTTACAAAGCAACCTAGGCAAGCGGCTGTAGGAAGGAATAGAAAGTGCCCCTGAACAAACCATGCAGGACTAGATTTTCAGAAGGGCTCACCACCCAATGGAATGTGGTACTTTAATGGGAGCTGAGCTTTTCTGAAAATTTGGCCCATTCTCACATTACCTGGGATCTATCCTAAAAGTGGAAGAATCTAATAATATACCCAGTTTTTAAGTAGCAGTTTTCCTCACTAGATTTCAGAGCAATTTACCAACCAGGTCAGTGTCATTATCCCCATTTTACAGCTGGGGAAACTGAGGCACAGAAATGTGACATGACTTGCCCCTGAGGTCACCCAGCAGGTTAGTAGCAGAGCTGGGAATAGAAGCCAGGTCCCTGAATCCTAGTTCTGTGCTCTATCCATTAAAAAGATAGACAAGGCAAGGGGCAGATGCTAGAACCAGGGAAGTATGAGCTGGAAAATAAGCAGAAGAAATGACAACTCTTCAAGCATGAAGGGGAGTGGGGAGGAGGCAGAAATTCACAATATAATTTAAACCCACATGAGCATAGCCCTCAAAGATCACAGAACCAGAGTGTTTGCACACAGTTATAACCCCCATTTAAGGACTGGGTGTGAAATCCTGGCCCCATTGAAGTCCATGGGAGTTTTGCACAGGAGACCTTCATTCTGGCACTTCCCCGCGCAGCCTGAGGTGACCCAGAGCTGCAATTGCAGAGAAAGGCTTAGACAGCCTAGGGTGGAGCCAGGGCCGGTGTGCTGGAATCTTTGGGGAACTTAGCTGCAAAGCGCTAGAAAGTTTCTAACGAGCATGTGTGAACTGCAATTTTTTTGTCAAGGGCTTAAACTCGGCCACATTTAGATGCATTTTCACGGGAACAGCAAAAGGCCCACCCCGGCCACAGAAGCTGCCTCTATGCCAAATTTGCCAAATTTTAAGTCCCTTCTCTAAAGCAGGGGGATGCTAGAGCTTCTCAATGAAAAGGTCACCCTAATATTTTAACAGGGGCAAAACAGCCATATTGTTCCCTAGCTTCATTCTTGGAAATGGCTGAACTGTTTTTTGGTTGAAACTTTCAAAAAAAAAAAAAAAACCCTAAAGCAGATACCCAACATGAAAAATGTCCACCCCAACAGGGTGGAAGGGGACATGTTTCTCCCTCGACTGTTACTGTCCCATCAATGCATTCCACTTAGTACACAGGAAAAGCTATTGCACCCAGCCAGTTTGTGAATTCATAAAACATTAAGGTCACAAAGTGGTGCACGCAAAAAACAGGAAATTACAGTTATGGCTGCTTATCCTCCTGGGTGCATGCATTATATGATATTTAATTGTGTAACCACATACCATTTTCCTGCAGGCCCCTGCATTATTGCTTAAGCTGTATGGTGCTCAGTGAATTAAACAGCTGCTCAAAATTTGATTAATCTTCAATGTTTAATGTTGTTATAACACTTATTATTTATATTACAATAGCTCTTAGAGCCCTCACACCCAAATTTAAAGCCCCCGTGTGCTAGGCTAGGCACTGTACAAAGGGAAGAATATGGTAAAAAACAGAGAAGGCATCTTCCAGAAGAGTTTACAGTCTAAAGAGACCAGGAGAGAAAACAGAAGTACAAGCAAGGTGAAAGGTAGAATAAGGGATGGAACCTAGGTGTCTGGGCTCCTAGTCCAGTGTCCTACCTGTTGTGAGTGGGTCCCCCTTCCTCCTTATTCCCTGTGCACCATTCATCTTCTACCCTGAATGAGATTGGGAAAACTATGTGGTCATTTATACCAAAGTGTGTGTGTGTGTGAGAGAGAGAGAGAGAGAGAGAGATACAGAAAGTTACAGGCTCTAATTTTGCTCGGCACCTCTGCTACATTCATCCAGCTCCTCCATTCCTCACTTGAGCACAATTCCCACTGAGTGGAATAATCAGGCATTCTAATAAGGCTGTTCAAATACAATAACTAATGAGCGAGTACACAGTTGCTCACCTGTTTTACAGCACACTGTGCAAATTAAACACCAACAAATAATCTTTTACAAATCCAAAGTAAAGGTGAACAGCCATTTCCGGGTCCTCACATTCCTTTGGCAGCCATACTCTCAGGAGTTGGACTTAGAGGTTGCCCTTGAGAGTTGTCTGTGTTTGTGACAATCAGGGTCCAGCCATCCCAAGGGGAGAACAGCAGGTTTGAACCCCAGAGAATAAGCAGTCAAAGCCACTGATTATATACAAGATTAATATACAATGTATCGATTAAGGTCTTTTATAAAAATGTGTAATGTTCTAAACCTAATAATCATAATGAGCTGTGATTATGAATTTACATATTTGTGTATGTCGAGAACTGTGCTCACAACACTGCTCTACCTCACACCTGGACAGGGAATGATCAGACAGGGAGAGGCACCTCCCAAGCCCGGTGTTTACACAAAACCAGACTCAAGTAACGACCCATTGTATAACCCAGCAAGGGTGCATTCAAGGTCATGGAAAGACACTGAGACAACTGGGGTTTCTCCTCTTTGAATATCGACAGTGACTCAAGAAAATGACAGGAAACTGAAAACCACTCCTGAAATGGAAGGGACTTGAAGTGAAAGGCACCCGGAAACCGATGGGCAGCCTTTAAGCAGGCAGCTGTCTGTGAAACGCTGGACACGCCCGTCCCCCAAGCTATGGTGGGAAACTGCTCAAAGGCTATAATAACTGGTATTAGAAAAGGGAGTGTAAAGGCTGAGGTAGTGCCTTCCTGGTTATTTCCTGTGTCGGTCTGGGCTCTAGTTCACACTAGTTCACCTTTGAATTGCTGGTTTTTCTATTAAATACACTTTTTTTTTTTTTTACCCAAGCAGGTCTCTGTTGTGCAAACTGTGTGGAGTGTGTGTGCCAAAGGGAGCTGATATCTGAGGGGCTGGCTTCGCGCCTTCTGGGCTGACGAACCAGAGGGGAACAGTCTGAGTGTCTGGGAATGAAGAACTCTGGGAGGACTGATTTGCGGAGACTCAAGACTGGAAGGGCTCTTGGTGTCACCCTGCAAGGAGTAACTAGGTTGGTGGAAGCCAGGGTGAGACCTTGTGCTTGTGGACAGGGTACTGGTGACGGGGAGCTGAGCCATAGCAGGCATTAAGGCATCCCAAGGTTAGAGGGCAGGCAGTGACCGAACCCCTTGCTGCTCTGGAGGATCCCCCAAAACATCACAGTGCTCTAGTGGCTAGGGCCCAGATCCTCAAAGGGATTTAAGTGCCTAACTCCCAATGGAGTTAGGTGCCTAACTCCCTAGGGCACTGGACTAGGAGTCAAAGGATTGGCCAGAGTTCTATTCCTCACTGTGACTTTAGGCAATTTACTTCTCACCGTTGTTTTCCTTTCCCGCAAACAGTTTCAGTTTCGACAAATCAACATTTTTCTGACAAAAAAACCCACCGTTCTTTGGAAAATTCCCAACCAGCTGTAGGTAGGAGCCTCTTGTTGACACCTTGGCAGCTTGTCAATGCTGTGTCTGACTCCTGAACATCCCAGACTCCGGGGGGAGGGGGGCTGGTGTTTTTTGCCTTTGTAAGCAATGGGATATGCCATTGCGTAGTTACAAAGAGGTAGGAGCTAGCTTTTAACTGAAAGTAGCAGCGTGAGTGTGACTCTGGGGCTTGCTGAACGAGGTAGGCCTCTGTGATGAAGTGAATATCGTGCCTCCTCCAGCTCTCATTGAAGCTTTTCTGTTGACTTCAAGGGGAGCTGGATCAGGTCCATGATCCCTAATGCTCCTGTTCACTTAAATGTTGCGAGGCAGAGACCTGACTCCTCTAGACGCTGCCAGCCCATCGCTAAAACTCCTGCCAGCTTAGCTGTAATAACAGTGCCGGGATGAAACATGCTAACCTCCTCTAATGAGGAACAAAGGCGCAACACAAATAGCCAGGGACCTCTCATCGAGATGGTGATGGGAACCTGCAAAGCTGTTGTATAATAATTAGATTCAGGTTTTTTCCCCCAGTGCTTGAAAAGTCACGGCTAACTTCTTCCCTCAATATATGTTGACAACTACCACTGCCTCCCTGCACAGAGCTGCCCGTAGACAGCACAATCAGCATATAGTATGATAAATATTTCAGCAGTCTCTTAAAGTGCAGCTTTAATATGCAAAGTGTCTCTGCGCCGTCTTATGCAACACATCTACTCCGGGTGAGTGTTAAGAGCCTTATCTGCTGCCATGAGTACAAAAATACAGGTGTTCTGCAGAGCCAACACAATGAAAAGCAAGAGAGGGCTGGATTCTGTTCTTGTGCAGCGTCAGCAAAGTTGGGTACTAAGTTCCATTAGGTTTCCGCGGTGCAAATTTACTAAAGGGGATGGGTGGCCACAGCAGAGTGAAAGGAGTGTGGAGGAACTCCCCACTCAGTGTTTGCTGTGTGTCATTATGGATCTCAACTTTCTGAGGTGACACGGTGCAGCGAGAAGAGGGAAGGGGCTGGGAGAAGAAACGTTCAGGAGTTAATGTCCCCAAGCAGTAGGTCAAGAGCCAGCCAAGCAAAAGTGTGTGTGTACCCACACATGCCCGCACAAAAATCAACTGCACCAGGGCAAGGCTGCTTCCCATCCCGTTTCCTAGTGAGGTCATCAGTTAGACTTGGCCATGGTGGAGAATCAATACAAATGCAAACAAGGGTTATTTTCCCACATGTTCCTGCATTTAGAGGATTCTAAGGCATTACCCGTGTGGCTCCATGCAATGCATTATCCAATGAATTTCCATTGCCAATGAGGTCCTATACAACCTCTATGCATTCTCTTTCTGTCTTTCTCTCCGGAGGGGAGAGGCGATAGAAGGCTTCTCTCACACTGGGGGGTTGATGGGGTAGAAGGACTGATCTTCCTTTAGGGAAGAGGAGGTGTTTGGAAGCCACCTCTGCTTCCCTGTTAGGTGCTGCTGTTGAGAGGGAAAGGCTGAGCAGGTACCATAAACCCTTCAGCCAGGCACTGGCTTTTTCAGTTGCTCTTCCTTCAGGTTCTCCTGTCTGGTGAGTTCTCAGCCAGGGAGGAGGGGGAGATTTGGGGGTGGGGAGAGGGAGCTGGACCTCTTAAGGCCAGTGAGAACGGGCTTGATCCAAACCCAGTTCATCTCAATGAGAGCCTTTCCCTGGGCTCCCATGGGGTCAGAGCCAAGAAGAGGAGGGGGAGCTCTCTAACCAGTTCTCCTAAGGAATGGCTTCATCTAGAGGAAACCAGGCACCAGCGTCCTGTAGCAGGCAGTGGCGCATAGAAACCCAAGCCAGTCTGACGCTGGGGGTGCCCTTACGGTGCTGAAGATAACGGGTCCTGTCCAGAAACCACAGAGCCTAATCCTCACTCACACTAAGGCCCCTTTACATTTACACCCACTTTAAGGCCTTCGTGTAACTGGGAATCCAAGCCATTAAATACTTTGAGTCACCCACTGTATAACATGCTGTCCATTGACCACTTTCCTGTGGTCCCTGGAGCTGGAGTCTGGGATGGAGGAGACCCACTACAGGTAGGAAGGATGGGCTAGTGGGTAGGACACTTGCTTGCAATTCAAGAGACCAGCCATGGACTAACTTGGACAAGTCTCTGCCCCGTGCCTCAGTTTCCCATGTGTAAAATGGGGTACTATTTCCCTGGGGTGTCATGTGAAGATAAAGCCCATTAACAACTATGAGGTGCTTAGATACTGCAGCAATGAGGGCCATGGAAGTAAATAAATAGCAGAAACCCTTCCATCTATTGTGTCTATTTTTGCTGGAAGCTCTCCAGGGCAGGAACCGTTGTATACTACTCTATGGCTCTATAGTGACCAGCACACTGAGCCATGTTCTTGGTTGGTCTCTAGACAATACTGTATTATGAATTACTAACAACCCCAGCTCTGAGATCAGCCCCGTTTCTCGGCCATGTGTCCCTGCTCAGCATGTCCATTGTCCTTTGGTCTCCAAGGGGCTGGATGTCACAGGCATTAATTTAAGTTCTGCTGGTGGCTGTTTGAGGGCAATATGCGGGAAGCTACTTTTGAAACAAAGTCTTGCTAGTTCTCTTCATACAGCAGTGACAATGAGAACAGCCTCTGCCCTGACCGCCTTGTATTGGGAAGAGGAGTCTTGAGAAAGCCACAGAAAAAGAAAATGTCAGTGTGCCCTAGCAAGAAGCAGTCAGTCCTACCTCTCCCCCTTCAGAACAAAAGAAAACAACCCCCTGTACAGCTGGAGAGCCTTATTGGTTGTAGTTCTTATCATCTTTATTACAGTAGCTCTTGCAGGTCCCAGCTGAGATTGGGGCCTCATTGCGCCAGGCGCTGTACACACACATAGTAAGAGAGAGTCTCTGCTCCAAGACGTTACAACCTAAATAATTGCCACAGACAGAGGAGGAAGCTAGCCTGGGACTCATGACCCCTAGGTTCAATGCCCTGCTCTGCCACAGCAGCGTGTGTGACCTTGAGCAAATCAACTAGCCTCTCTGTGCCTCAGCTTCCTAGCTGTAAAATGGGGATAATTGCACTGCCCTACCGCACAGGAGCGCTGTGACGATAGATGCATTAATTATTGTGAGAGTGCTCAGGGTCTATGTGGGGGTGGGGAATATAAGTACCTAAGATAAAAAGGGTGGGAAAGAAAACCTGTCTATACAAACTCTGTGTTACTTGCCCAGCTGCAGTTGAAAAACAACCGAGTATTGCAATCAGTGGTTCCCAGGGTAGGAAACAGGGTCTTGTGCGGTGTTCCCTCTCAGGTGCGTGGCTGCACAATAGTCCATCAGGGCCCACACACTTGATTATTACAGCTGTGCTGGGCCGGTGGCTAAGGGCAGCCTGCCAAAGTGGGCACCGTGTGCAGGGTCTGCCTGAGTCCCACCTGACCTGCCGAGAGCCAGTTGGGCTGATGGAGGCAGCAGCCAGGCAGGCGAGTGGCAGCATCTGGAGAGGGCAGAGGGACCCGAGCTNCTCTCAGGTGCGTGGCTGCACAATAGTCCATCAGGGCCCACACACTTGATTATTACAGCTGTGCTGGGCCGGTGGCTAAGGGCAGCCTGCCAAAGTGGGCACCGTGTGCAGGGTCTGCCTGAGTCCCACCTGACCAGCCGAGAGCCAGTTGGGCTGATGGAGGCGGCAGCCAGGCAGGCGAGTGGCAGCATCTGGAGAGGGCAGAGGGACCCGAGCTCTAGGGGGCAGTTGGATGACCAGCTGAGTCAGGTGACTTCTCTGGAGCAGGGGTTTCCCTCCTCCCCTCTGCTCCACTGCTGGGTGCAGCTGCTCCTGTTCCCCCCTTTCTCTGTTCCTCCCCTGGAGCCGCCCCGGTCACGTTGCTCAGGACTGGGAGGTCCTCCTGTCTGCTGTGCAGGGAGGGGAGGGGAAGAGAGAGGGGAAGCCTGATGTCGGGGTGCCCCCGTTCCCCTCCACGTGTACCCAGTCTCCACTGAGCTGGGGTGCTGGGACAGAGGGGGATCTGTGTGTACTGCTCCCTCTCTAGGTCCAGGGCTGCAGGCTGCTGCTTGTGTCGGCGAAAGCCTTCAGGCTCCTGATCCCTGAGCGCTTTCTTAGAGAGAGCGCCCTCCTATACTCACTCAGGCACACACACAACACACACACACTATCATACACTCCTCCACTCACACACACACACAGTCTCCCTTACAGAGTCCGCACAACACCAGAGCTCCCTGCATCCAGGTCACTTTCCCCACCTGGACTGTGATGTGAGCATCAGCACTTGTTAATTATCCCTTCTTTTAACAGTCTTTCTTCCATACCTAAGGTCACTTTTTAAATAATATATATTCTATCTAGGTTTTTGGTTTCTACTGGTGGCGCACAGCCGCACGTTACCTCGATATTGGTGCACATAACCAAATTCATTCCGCACATGGATAGAAAAAATGAGAGGGACGGCAGAGAGGAAAAACCTCCCGTAGGAACCCGTATCTGAAGCCGATGGACTGTGAAGAGTTGACAGACTAAAGCTGCACATCCGTACATGAACAGTGGGGCCAAGCTCCTCCAGATGCCGAATATGCCACCGGTGGGCAGGAGACATATTTGGTCACGGCTTCCTTGTAAACGTGAAAGAAAGCCATACCCACTGCTAACTTTTGAAAGCAATAATCCTCCAGCATAGGAAACATACCAAACTGGCTGCTTCTCAGCCTGCTTAGTGCCATAAGCACCCCGCTGCTTAGCAGCTTGGATTCAGAGTGTGGACACCCAGCGTAGCTCCTGCCAGGGACAGCTGTCCGAAATGGTAGCCGATCGCTGGGTATGTTCCATGACCTAGCAAAGGACTCAGCCAATGTTTAATTACATCTGTGCGAAGGCTGGGCCTTCTTTCCCATTTCGACATTGGGTCAGGATTCCCTTTGCAAGTGGATAATGCTGGAGACAACGAAAACCCAGGCTGGATGCTGGCGCCGCTGCCATTTTAACACAGAGTGCACTCGGGGGAATTGGAGGCAAGATCGAGAGGTGCCATACTGAGGATTTCGATTGCACTGAAGTGGTGGTTGGAGCATCATCTTATTTAAGCCTCCATAGCACTTACATAGTTCACGGAGCTTTTGCACTGAATGTTGCTTTCCTTTGCTCAGAAACTAGCTGCTCAGTAAGAAGCAGAGGGGAAAAGGGGGGAGGGGGGCACATTAACTTACAATGAAATGGAGTGATTAATTAGATGTAGTGCTGGACCAGAAATAACATGTGGCAGTAAATGAGACGAACCACAAATTGATAAAGACAAAGCTATGCATCCTTAATAAAGAAGCCAATAACCTCATAACACTAAACGCTGCGGCTACAGCATATGATGATAAATTCCTGAATGGATAAGAATATGGTGATCCATCGTTCATCAATCTGGAGCTAGCTGGATAGTCATATTTCAATGTGAGGCAGCAGGAATGGAGAAGGGTCTGATTTTACTGGGTTAAGCAGATTCCAGTGTCCTTATTCATACTGAGTAATAGTTTACTCTGTGAGTAGTGTGACTTGTCATGGAGCAAGGCCTCAGGCCAGAAATGCACTGAAGCACCTCTGTAATTTTAAGGCAATAGGGCTACTCGTGCTTAAAAGTGCACACACATGTAAATGCCTTGCTGGAGCAAGGTCCCTGGCACTGCTCGGCATAAATTAGGGTGGCAAAATCTGTTCTGTAGTTACTGTTTCAGGAGGAGACTGGACAATTCAAAACCATTGGAACAGATTGCCAACGGATGTGGTAAATTCCCATCACTCGGAGTCTCTATCTCAAAAGTGGACGTCTTCCTAAAAGTTAGGCAACCACAAGTTTTTGGGCTAGATGGAGGCCCCATTGGGTGAAATGCTATAGCCCGTGTCAATGATCAAAATGGTCCTTTCTGGCTTTAATCTATGGGTGAAATCCTGACCCCTGTGAGATCAATGGGCATTTAGTCATTGACTTCAATGGGGCTGGGATTTCGAAAATCCTTTGAATCTTTAACCCAATTTAACATGTAAACAATCACTCAGATTTGCACCTGCAGTTGAGTTGTGAGTGCAAAAATGCAGCTGTCAATTTTGCAGGTTCACATTGCATTCTCAAAAATTGGCCATTATTCTGAAAATATTTGGACTGCCTAGTAAGCGACAGGTCCAGTGATACATTTGAAGCTTGCCTATATTTAAAGGATATTTTATCAGCTGTGTTTCCCCAGCTGCAATTCAGACTTATTGTTTATTGCAACTGGTAACTTTGTATTCTCAAGAACATCATTTTGATGTTTTCTGTTTCCCTATAGAGTCAGGATTATTGCATTTGGGAAAAACCCCAACAACAATATTTCACAAATGCTTCTTTGCTGGCTGCTTCCCCTGCAATAGTTTTATTAATAAAAACACATTTGGCAAAAATCTTTGATGGCTGACATTTATGAGAAAATGTATCTCTAAAAGTCACGCAATACGGCATTTTTTGAGTGCAAATGGAATTTTTTTGCATGACGGTTTAGTTTCTTTGGTTTGGCTGTAGCATTAGGCAACATTACTTGATTTGATACTAATAAAGATTAGTGAAATAACAATAAATATATCCCTACCACCTGAGGAAAAAAAATAGCTTGTATAACCCTTATATGTGTGCAAATTGATTTAGTATGGCCAAAGGAACAGTAAAGTGTGATACATCTGAAAAGGGGGTCATATTTTCTGTTAGAAACCACTATTTCTATCACAATAGTCCCATACTAGGGACTATCACTGCTTTACTCTCTATTCTGACCTTATTGTTCTTGGACAAATTTGGCTTTACACGGCAGAAAAACCATAGTTTGCTCTTATTTTTCCGAGCTGATATACTTAAAAAAAAAAAAAAAGGTTAAATGCTGCAAGCCATTCAATATGGGTCAAATTCATCCCTGGTAAAGCTCTATTGATTTCATTTACACCAGGGATGTGTTTAGCCCTACATGGGTTTATCTTTGAAGGTTCTTACCTTATACTGGGTTCAAATAAGTTAGAGATGGAAGTGTGAACCACTACATTATCCAGTTTTTCTCTTGGGAACAAGTGCAGGATTGTCCCCACAGTATATTTGCTAGTATTTTGTTCATACTAGTTTCAAAGGCCTTAAAGTAATGGGGCTTTCATGACTTCCCTTGGGACATTATTCCACAGCCACATGGAGTCTACTGTTAAGACGTTTTTCCTGATTTTCATCTTTTTTTCAGTCTATTTCCTGGATTATTATCATTATTTGTATTATAGTAGCACCTAAAAGCACCAGCTGAGATTGGGGACACATTGAGCTAGCTTCTGTATCAGTGTTGCCAACTCACACAATATTTGCTGCTGTTCTTGAAGCCCCATCTCCTGGAGTCATGTGATTATGGGAGACTTTCAGGGTTTTTTTATTTATTTTTTGTTTTATTTTTTAAGTAAGCTTCTAGCCCTTGTGGTTTCAGAGAAAAAACTTGAAAACATGAGCCCAGTATAACCTAAAAGCTCAGAAACAAAAAGGCAAAGAAAAGAGCGATGAATTTTTAAGCCAATATGATGATATTTTTGAGGCCTACTTATGATTTTTGAACGCTTGAGTTTGGCAAGACTGGTACATCACCTAGTCAGAGACAGGCCCTGCCTCAAAGAGCTTACCTTTAAATAGATGATAGACAAGAGCAAGAAAGGCCTATTATCCACATATTATAGATGGGGGAACCGAGGCACAAAGAGTGGGTGTGACTTGCCTATGGTCACCCTAGGAAGTCTGTGGCCAAGGCAGGAAGTAAACCAAGATCTTATGAGTACAAAGTCAGTGCTTTATTCGCCAGACCACCATCCTTCTTGTCAGCACTTCCAGTTGTATCTTTGGGTGCCCTCTTAAGCAAACCCTTCCCCTGTTAGTTGTTTATTTCATACAGATATCAAAATGTGTAGCCACAGCTGCAGTTGTGGGGCGGGTGGAGGTGTACAGCTCTAGGTTCAGTGGGGTGTGTGGCAGTTTTGTAAAAGGCTTCTTGCAAAGAATGTCCAAACAGGCCACCTGAGCAGTGCCCAAGTGCATTATGGGACAGCGGAAGGAATACAATGTACACCATTGGGGTGATTATGCCAACACATGTCAGCTACTCTAGAATCTCGAGGCGAGTCTAACCCAAATGATGGGGTGAATGCCTGTGCACAGAGGAGAGAGATTTTGTGGGTGGAGGCAGCATTGCCAAACCCAAACATTCAAAAACCATGAGTCAGGCCATGAAATATCATGGGATTAGTTTAAAAATTAGGGTTTTTTGTTTTTAAAAACGGATATAGGTTGGGCTCTTTTTATTTGCCCTCTGGGTTTTGAGCCTTTAGGGCTCATGTGTTCTAGTTTTTCTCTGCAACCATGAGAGCTAGAAATGTACTTAAAAAACAAAACAAAACCAAGAGTCTCTCACATTCACATGACTCCAGGATCTGGGGCTTTAAGAAAAACGCCAAATCTTGTGAGACTTACCATTAAATTGCAAGAGTTAGCAGCACTGTGTTAGGGTTGCAAAAACAGGAGACCTATTCATGCACAGATGACTTCCACCCATGGTTTCATGTATTTCTTAGTTTCACTGAAACATTTCTATTTACTTTTCAGGCAGTATTTCCATAGAGCTGTTGTATGGCTTGTGGCTCCAGTACCTTTCCTCTAGATCCTCCTCTCGCTATTGCCAGGGCTGATGAGTGTTCCCTTGGTCCCATTCCCCTCTCATCCTTTCTCCCTGTGTGAATCCCTGGATTTCTAGAGAATCCTCTGTGGAGTCCAACAGAATGAAGAATGTTGCTGCTGCTTGTGGAAACATATAATCATTGTTTCATGCTTCACCACTGAGTTTTGTGGGCCGATACAGCAGTGTTTTGTTTGAGATGCTTTTAAAGGAAAAAATTAGCCCAAATCTGCTCCTTTTATTAGACATGTCATGCAATGCTTACATCTTTTAGACAGACCATGATTTCCCATCAAGCCAGCAATCATGCAAGCCTCTATTATGTCTGCACACAAAATTGGTACTTTGAAGCAACAGAAATGATTAAGTGACATGAAGCTGATTAACTAACATCTCTCCTATTGGGTGTACTGCAGAGCATTTGGATTTTGCTAAGTAGGCAGGGCCGGCGCAACCCATTAGGCGACCTAGGCGGTCGCCTAGGGGCTGCTATTTTGGGGGCGCCGGCGCCGTGGCCGCCCATAGAAATTTGGGGGCGGGACCTTCCGCCACCGCTGTTGGGGGCGGGATTTCGGGGGCGGGACCTTCCGCCGCCTAGGGCGCCGGCAAAGCTGGCGCCGCTACTGTAAGTAGGACAATTCTGAAGGAAGCTGTTGTGACTTCACATGACGGGGTTAAAAAATCGAGGTAGGGCCAGATTAATTGACTTGTGGAAATTAGAAGGATGGAAAATGGTGCGGGGAGAGGTTAGCTTACAGTATGTTCTCAACCCCCCTTTTACTATCATGCATTGAACACTTGGACAGAAACTGAGCACTGATAGGAGTAATATAAAACCTCACCACCAGGCATGATGGGCCAGACTTTGAAAAATGTTTATCCTTTTGGCTTTCCAAACATCGCATGGCAATGAGTTCTAAAGGCAAATTGTGCATTGTATGGAAAAGTAATTCCTCTTGTTTGTATTAAACCTGCTGTGTATTAATTTCATTGGGTGACTGCAGGCTTTTGTATGGTGGGAAAAGGTAAACAATATTCATTTTTTCCATACCATTCATGATTGTATAGACCCCCTCACCATCATCTCTTTTCTAAGCTCAGCAATCGTAATCTTTTTAGTCTCTCCTTGTATGGAAGCTGTTCCATACCCTGGTTCATCTTTGTTGCCCTTCTCTGAACCTTTTCCAGTTCCCCTATATCCTTTTTGAGATGGAGAGACCAAAACTGGATACAGTATTCAAGGTGTGGGTGCACCATGGATTTATATAGTGGCATTTTGATATTTTCTGTCTTATTTTGTACCCCTTTCCTAACAGTTCCTAACGTTCCATTAGCCTTTTTGACTGCTGCTGCGCATTGAGCTACGTTTTCAGAGAACTAGCCACAGTGACCCCAAGGTCTCTTCCTTGAGTGGGAACAGCTCATTTAGAACCCATGATTTTTTCCAATGTGCATTATTTTGCACGTATCACTGTTGAATTTCATCTGCCATTTACTTGTCCAGTCTCAGAGTTTTGTGAGATGCTTTTGTAACTCTTCACAGTCAGCTTTGCACTTGCCTATCTGGAATAAGTTTGTATTGTCTGCAAACTTTGCCACTTTACTGTTCGCTCCCTTTTCCAGATCATGAACATGTTGAACAGCACCCGTCCCAGGACAGATCCTTGGGGGACACTGCTATTTCCTCTCTCCAGTCTGAAAACAGACCATTTCGTCCTACCCTTTGTTTCCGACCTTTTAAAAAGTTACTGATCCATGAGGGGAACCTCCTTCTTACCCATGATTAAGGATAAGATTTAGTCATGGATATTTTTAGTAAAAGTCATGGGCAGGTCACGGGCAATAAACAAAAATTCATGGCCCATGACCTGTGCATGACTTATACTAAAAATACCTGTGATTAAATCTTGGGGGAGGGTGCTGGGAAGGGAGACCAGGGGCTGCGGCTGGTGGAGACGTGCCTGGGACCAGTGGCACCAGCTGCCCAGGTACCACTACCAGGGCCTGTGGACCACAGCTTCTCCGCTTGGCTGCCCGGGAACCACTGCTGGGGCCAGCAGACTGAAGCTACTCCAGCTGGGGACCGCTGCCTGGGGACCGCTGCATGGGGCCACGGACAGCGACTGCTCCAGCTGGCTGCCCGGGGACCGCAGACTGCGACTGCTCCGGCCACCCAAGGACGGCTGCCGGAGGCCACCGGAGCAGTGGCTGCTGCGGTTGTTCCTGGGGCCACTCCAGCAGCGGCAGCTTTGGCAGCCCTGGGGCCAACCACACTGGCCCCTGCTGAAGTCACGGAGGTCGCAGCCAGTCACAGAATCCGTGACTTCTGCGATCTCTGTGACAGACTGGAGCTCTACCCATGATCACTTAATTTCCTGAAGAGCCTTTGGTGAGGGTTCTTGTCAACGTTTTTTCTGAAAATCCAAGTACACTATATTGACTGGATCACTCTTGTTCATGTCTGTTGACACGCTCAGAGAATTCGGATAGATTTCTGAGGCGTGACTTCCTTTTACAAATGCGATGTTGACTCTTCCCCCAACAAATCATCTTTATCTACATGCCTGATAATTCCGTTCTTTACTCTAGTTTCTACCAATTTGCCAGGTACTGAAGTTAGGCTGAATGGCTTGTAATTGCCAGGATCTCCTCTGAGCCCTTTGTAAAAATTGGCGTCACATTAGCTTCCATCCACTCATCTGGCACAGAAGCTTGTTTCAGCAATAGCTTCCACACCATACACAGTGCTGCAATTTCATCTCCGAGTTCCTTCTGAACCCTTGGGTGAATACCATCTGGTCCTCTTCTACTGACACAGCACCTCACGATAGCGCAATAGGGAGAGTGTTCATGGTAGGAACCTGGGAGCAGACATGCCAAACCCACGGAAAAAACACAGAAATTGGGCTTGGTTTTGGCTTAATTGGCTTGTGAGTTGCTTGTTGGCTAGTAGCTTGTTGCTTGTTTGGCTTGTAGCTTGTTGCTTCTTCTTTTTTTTTATCAGCTCCTGGCAAACAGGGCAAGGGGGGCAAGCAGGGGCAAGGGCGGGAGAGAGTCATGAGTGCACAGCGGGCCCACCACAGCCCCAGACTGCACGCCAGGGGGATCTGGTCACATAGAGTGTTGGGGTTCTTAGGGATTGGCCTTGTTTTGAAATGGGATTAGCTTGATTTTTGGCTTATTGTGAAAGTCGGGGGGCTTATTTACCGCGTGAAAGTTGGCAACTGTGACTAGGAGCCTGAGCTGCCACCCAAGCCACAACATCCCCATTGCTATTTGTAGCGTGCTAGTGTGAGTGTGTCTGCCCTAGCGAGGAGGGTCACTCTCAGCTGAAGCAAAAAGAACAGGAGCGGCAGAGGGTTACACAGGTATGAACAGGAGGACTTGTGGCACCTTAGAGACTAACACATTTATTTGAGCATAAGCTTTCGTGGGCTACAGCCCACTTCTTCGGATGCATAGAATGGAACATACAGTAAGAAGATATTTATACATACAGAGAACATGAGAAGGTGGAAGTAGCCATACCAACTGTAAGAGGCTAATTAATTAAGAGAAGCTATTAACAGCAGGGGAGAAAAACTTTTGAAGTGATAATCATGATGGCCCATTTCGGACAGTTGACACGAAAGTGTGAGGCTGCTTCAACATGGGGAAATAGATTCAATTAGTGTAATGACCGAGCCATTCCCAGTCTCTGTTCAAACCTAAGTTGATGGTATCTAGTTTGCATATCAATTCAAGTTCAGCAGCTTCTCGTTGGAGTCTGTTTTTGAAGCTTTTTTGTTGCAAAATTGCCACCTTAACGTCTGTCACTGAGTGATTAGGGAGGTTGAAGTGTTCTCCTACTGGTTTTTGAATGTTATGATTCCTGATGTCAGATTTGTGTCCGTTTATTCTTTTGCGAAGAGACTGTCCGGTTTGGCCAATGTACATGGCAGAGGGGCATTGCTGGCACATGATGGCATATATCACATTGGTAGATGTGCAGGTGAACGAGCCCCTGATGGCATGGCTGATATGATTAGGTCCTGTGATGGTGTCACTTGAATAGATATGTGGACAGAGTTGGCAGCGGGGTTTGTTGCAAGGGTAGGTTCCTGGGTTAGTGTTTTTGTTGTATGGTGTGTGGTTGCTGGTGAGTATTTGCTTCAGGTTGGGGGGCTGTCTGTAAGCGAGGACAGGTCTGTCTCCCAAGATCTGTGAGAGTGAGGGATCATCTTTCAGGATAGGTTGTAGATCTTTGATGATGCGCTGGAGAGGTTTTAGTTGGGGGCTAAAGGTGACGGCTAGTGGCGTTCTGTTATTTTCTTTGTTGGGCCTGTCCTGTAGTAGGTGACTTCTGGGTACTCTTCTGGCTCTGTCAATCTGTTTTTTCACTTCAGCCGGTGGGTATTGTAGTTTTAAGAATGCTTGATAGAGCTCTTGTAGGTGTTTGTCTCTGTCTGAGGGATTGGAGCAAATACCTTTAGGGTGTTTCTTCACTAGGAAACAAGGTCTGTCCTTAACTCCAATTAGCTAACTGGAGGTAAAACCTTAGGTAGTGTGTAGTTTGCATATGAGCTAGCCGGCAGAGTTAAAGCTACCTACCTCAGCCTGCTAACTTGTATGAAAACTACATCGGCCTTGTCTTCAAGAGGATTTTATCCCAGGTTAGCTAACTTGAGTTAAGAATACGCCTTTTTTCCTGGGGAGTCCAGGCCCAGATTTTATCTAGACTAGGATTTAAAGGTGGTTTGTTAGATGGAATTATCTGTCTTGAGCTAATTAACTCCTTCTAAATCTCTAGTTAAGAGACAGCAATTGTACTTTAGCATATGCTAATAGCTGCCCGCAGTATAGTGCCTGCTAAAGTCCAATTGCTTTGACTAGAGTTTATCCAGTTGGATAATGTCACACCTTTAATTCCTACTATAGGGAAGGCCTATGATCAAGGGCTATTCTTAACAAGAGAGTGTTATTAGTGAACAAAAAGCCAGTGTCCAGGTCAGAAAGTGAGGCAGAATAAACCTGTGTGCTGTCATTTATCACCTTATCCATGAGGCACAGAGGAGGAATGTCTTTACACGGCAGGAAGTGCTGTTATGTAAGCACCACTGGCAAGAATGACCCATGTTTCCTATAGCCCATGCCCTGCCCTTGAGTCTGCAGAGGTCATCTCCTCTCTGTGCAGGACTCTTTTCTTTTTCCATTAACTCTTAAAATATTCTCCTGGGGTAGGAGGGGCGTCCCACACCCCACTAACACAGCGAGTAGAGTGTGCTATAAATCACCACTGTGTTATGCAAAGCACTTTCCCTAATTTCATTTTCTTTTTGTCGGGGGGGGGGGAAGGGGCATTCTGTGATTAGATTAGCTGCCTTCTTCCTTTTTATGCTACGCTAAAGATTGGAGCACAGGGTTTAGTCGGCTTTGTTTGGAAAATAAATTCATAGAGTTAGGCTTTTCAAATGAGCTTGCCTTTCCTGAACTGAACAAGCCTGACTCACTGGAATAATAGCAACTGCCAGTCCCTTCCATCACAGCTGACTTAGCTGAGGAGCGACCCAAGGAAATGAATCATTTCCATGAAAAGCTTTCTTCTTCGCTGTGGTAGGGTATCTTCCTTCCCGCAGCTCTTGCAGTCACTCCAGTCTCTGAGCTGTGCATGCTCTCTTCTGGGCACTCCAAGAAATGCCATTTTGCTACAAAGCACAACATTTCGTTCTCTAACGTTTAGTTGATCCGCTTGGCAAGAAGAACAATTGAGAGCCTGAGGATGAATCACAATAGGAAAAGTAACACGTTATTTTTAAGGACAATAGTCTCTTAGTAGTTATAAAAATGCTGCTCAGATTGTAAATATTTTTTTAGCCCGTGCCCAACGCTGTAAGAAAAACACACAAACACCTTAAACTGGGTGTTTAGCTGGTTTAAATTGGTGCAGATGAATAGGTGTCTATGGTGCTTTGGACCAGCTGGGAATCTGGCCCATTGACTTTAATGAAGCTCTGCCGACATACAGAAAGCTGGGAATCTGGCCCACATAGTAATATAATCCATTAGATTGTCATTGAAAGCACAGTTCTGTAGGGGAACAATAATCAGTAGGATATAGCACACTAAAATCACAGAATCATAGAATATCAGGGTTGGAAGGGACCTCAGGAGGTCATCCAGTCCAACCCCCTGCTCAAAGCAGGACCTAATCCCAACTAAATCATCCCAGCCAGGGCTTTGTCAAGCCTGACCTTAAAAACCTCTAAGGAAGGAGATTCCACCACCTCCCTAGGTAACCCATTCCAGTGCTTCACCACCCTCCTAGTGAAAAAGTTTTTCTTAATATCCAATCTAAACCTCCCCCACTGCAACTTGAGATCATTACTCCTTGTTCTGTCATCAGGTACTACTGAGAACAGTCTAGATCCATCCTCTTTGGAACCCCCTTTCAGGCAGTTGAAAGCAGCTATCAAATCCCCCCTCATTCTTCTCTTCTGCAGACTAAACAATCCCAGTTCCCTCAGCTTCTCCTCATAAGTCATGTGCTCCAGCCCCTTAATAATTTTTGTTGCCCTCCGCTGGACTCTTTCCAATTTTTCCACATCCTTCTTGTAGTGTGGGGCCCGAAACTGGACACAGTACTCCAGGTGAGGCCTCACCAATGTCGAATAGAGGGGAATGATCATGTCCCTCGATCTGCTGGCAATGCCCCTACTTTTACAGCCCAAAATGCTGTTAGCCTTCTTGGCAACAAGGGGACACTGTTGACTCATATCCAGCTTCTCGTCCACCGTAACCCCTAGGTCCTTTTCTGCAGAACTGCTGCCTAGCCATTCGGTCCCTAGTCTGTAACAGTGAATGGGATTCTTCCGTCCTAAGTGCAGGACTCTGCACTTGTCCTTGTTGAACCTCATCAGGTTTCTTTTGGCCCAATCCTCTAATTTGTCCAGGTCCCTCTGTATACTATCCCTACCCTCCAGCGTATCTACCACTCCTCCCAGTTTAGTGTCATCTGCAAATTTGCTGAGAGTGCAGTCCACGCCATCCTCCAGATCATTAATGAAGATATTGAACAAAACCGGCCCCAGGACCAACCCTTGGGGCACGCCGCTTGAAACCGGCTGCCAACTAGACATGGAGCCGTTGATCACTACCCGTTGAGCCCGACGATCTAGCCAGCTTCCTATCCACCTTATAGTCCATTCATCCAGCCCATACTTCTTTAACTTGCCGGCAAGAATACTGTGGGGTTGATCATACCACTAGGGTATGCTCTGCTGAAGATTTCTGGCTGTTGGGGGTGGGTTCACCCACCTGTATAGTAGACTCCTACTCCTGCCCATCCTGTATAGTAGACTCCTACCCCTGCCCATACTGGAACCCTGTAAAGCATCTGGGGCCCATGTTATAAGGATGCAGGGTTGGGTGTGTTATGGATACTGTCCCGCACCCACAGCAGCCAGCAGGAGGCCCATGTGAAAGGAGAGACATCTCCAGGCTCAGTGGTGCTCACATACCAGGGTGATTGGAGCAGTCTGAGAACCGAAATGGAACAGAGTAAAGAATTGGATCCGGGCGGTGGAACCCCTTCCTAGAGGGGCCAGAGGCAGCTGCTGGCGGGCAGTCCCTGGCAGGGAATCCCCAAGGGAGCCAGGTTGGACAGTGCTGCCAGGAGCCGTTATGGTGAGATTGGGGGTTTGAGTTTTCAAAGCTGCCTAAGGGAATTAGGTGCCTACGGTCAATGGGGTTTGGGTGCCCAGCTCCCTTAGGCTCCTTTGAAAATCCCAGTCTGGCTCTCTGTGTAGAGAACCCTGGTCTCTGGCTGCTTCTCCGAGATCTGGGGGTTCATATCGGATGGAATCTGCTGCTCATTCCACAGGGCTGGGGTTTAGCTGTGCCCACCCCCCAACACAAAGATCTGTCACAGAGTATTGCTCCTCCCAGTCCCTTCCTGCAGTTTCTCTCCCAACCCTCCCCAGAGTCAGCCGCATCCCTAGTTCCATCCTTACCTGTGCCCCTTCCCTCCACTTTTTCTCTACTATTCTCCTAGCTGGCCCTAATTCCAACACATATTGTCTCATTGCTGCCACAAGTTCTATCTCCGCACCCACATTCCAACTCCATCCTCAACCCCATTTCTGTCCCTGGATTCACCTAAACCCCGCAACCTTCTTTGCTCGGGGCGGGGGTCTTTTACTGCATCCCCTTTTGCACAGTGGCGTATGTATTTGGCCAGGGGCTCCGGTCAGAGTGGGTGGACCCAGGGGTCCCCACAGTCCCTGCCCCTTTCTACCCCTCCTCAGCCTCTTGCTCACTACAGGGGGAGTATCAGAGAAGCAGCCAGCCTGGTTAAAAAGCACATCATTTAAAAAAATGGATTTTCAAGCGATACAAACTTTTTTATTCAAGCTTTGACCGTTTCTAATGTTTTTAATTGATGAAATTTTTCATTTTGGCATCCCCCACCCCCATTTTCTGTCCCTTACCACCCCCTCCCCCCTTTCTCTCTGTATTTTGAAGGGGAGGGGAGAGAAAGGAAGAGAAATAACCATAAACTATCAATGATCATTTCAGTTTGAAGGGAGACGGAAATGCTTCATTCGGAATTTTTTTTTTTAGTTTTGAATCACTTCACTGGGAGATCGGTCAATCCCACCCCTGATTTTGAATGTAACTAATCTCTTTTTTGTTTTGATTTTTGTTGAAAATAATTCTCGTTGTTTTGAGCAGCCCGAGTGAGAAACCCCCAGCTGTCCTCTCTTGGGCTGGAGTCACAATCTGAGCAGGGCTACACAGGGGAATTACTCTGCCTTACTACTCTATGCAGCTGAATCAGAGCTTTGACAATCTCACCCTACGGACGTGTCTCCACTGCACAGTTAACCTGGGCTCTGACCCAGGTTTTATCCTTAACTCCTCTACCATCCACTCAGACAAAAACCTGTGACCTGGATTTGGAGGTGCTTTAAGCTCAGGCTAGCAAGGGTAAAGGTTAGAAGTAAATGTCCAATTTAACTCAGGCTGGAAGCCAACCACTTTGCAGTGAGGATGCAGGCTGCATCATTTGAGGGCTGATAGTCCTCCAGTGCCTTCCCACAGTTCCTTCCAAAGGACAGTCACGTTCTCCTACAACTGGCTGGGAGAGAATCCTAGAGCATGTCAGCCCAAAGAGCCATGGGCTATGCCCCCAGACGCACTCAGGAGAGTGCGCACACCCAGGAGCGGCGCCAGCTCTTCCGGCGCCCTAGGCAGCGGAAGGTCCCGCCCCCGAAATGCCGCCCCCAACAGCGGCGGCGGAAGGTCCCGCCCCCAAATTTCAATGGGCGGCCGGGGTGCCGGCGCACCCAAAATAGCAGTGCCCTAGGCGACCGCCTAGGTCGCCTAATGGGTTGCGCCGGCCCTGCTCACACCTGGGCTAGGCTAATCCAGGTGCTCAGACCTACGTGGCCATCACCCGAGTTGACAGTGCAATGCAGACGTAGCCTCAAAGTAAAATCATTGCTGAGGGGCACCGATCTGTTTGTGTGTGTATTGTAGGTTTGAAAATAGGGCTTCTCACCTCCAAACTCTGCTATGTCTCCAGTGCAGCAGGGAACAATGGTGCCGGAGAGGAAGGAACATAATGACCAATTCACTGCCAGTTTGGCGGGGCCCTGCAGACCGTGGAGTTTCCCCTCTAAGGGTGTGGCACAAACCTTGGCTCTTGCTGCTTCCGCTGAGTTTATATTCTGCCATTTAATCAAACTCAGACATATTTCCAGTTGAGCACGTCCGGTGCTAAGTGTCAAAACTCCGCCTCTTTGCCAATGCTGTTCTCTTTCAATGGGAATTTTTGATATCGGAATCCAGCCCTGGGAGACGGACCTTCTGGCCAATGTGTGGAGCGAGGTAAGCAACGAACAGGTATGAACACTGGTAATGCGAGGTAGAACTTCACACATATGTAACACTGACAGGCCCCGGTCAGCGTCGGGGGGTGGGATTTAACCTGGGGCTTCTGGAGCTTAGGGCATGAGCCTCTACTGCTTGAGCTAAAAGCCAACTGGCTCTTAGCTAAGGCTGCAGAGCAGACTCGTTAATCTCTCTCTCTCTAAGTGGTCTCGGTGCCACGAGATGGGACAGAGCACCACGCCCAGGAGGTGTGGGGGTTACACATAGTATCTGAAATATGCTTTTCAATCTTTGTCTGATATTGGCTTTGTCGCAGGGTGACCCTGGCCCTTTAGAGGTGTGTCTACACTGCACACTAATCCCAGACCCCCGTTCCATCCACACACAAGTCAGTCCAACTCAGGTAGGGTGACCAGACGTCCCGATTTTATCGGGACCGTCCCGATATTTCGGTCTCTGTCCCGCGTCCCGACCGATCTTTGGTCGGGACGCGGGACAGAGATATCCGCAGGCAGCACTTTTTTTTTTTTTTTTTCCTCTCAGCCCGGCCTCACTCGGCTTTTTTTTTTTTTTTTCCTCCCATCCGGCCCGCCCTCGGCGCCTTTTTTTTTTTTTTTCCTCCCCTCCGCCCCGCCCTCCGGGTTTTTTTTTTTTTTTTTCCCCCCCCCCCCCCCCCCCCCCCCATGTGTCCCGATATTTTATTCCCCTCATCTGGTCACCCTAGACTCGGGGCACCAAGCACTCAGGACCTGGGTCCTAGGACCCAGCTGTGGGGATGAGTCAGCAGCACAGAGCCGCTGTGAGTCAGTTCTAAGCCCTGTCCTTTTCTAGGTGGATGCAGCTCATGCCACCGACCCGAGTCCGAAGGTCTGCACAGTGCAGTATGGATGCACTAGCATGGCTGTGAGACCCGGGTCCAGCAGCTGTAAACCTGGGTTTACAACAAAGGGTGGACGCTCAAGAGGTGTGGGCTTGGAAACACCGAGTCCACAAGCCCCAGTCCTGCAGAGCTGGGTTTACAAGGCAGTGTAGACACACCCTACGATGCAGCAGGACGAATGCATCTGTGACTCATTGGGCCACACCCATGGGGCTTAAAAGAGGGCAGGCACCTGGGCCCTAGAGAGGAGAGAGACTTGGTGAGTTGGCGCCGGTTGAGGGTCAGTGAGGAAAAAGGAGAGGGGCGAGCTGCCTGGGAGTCAGGAGCTGGTCCCTGGGGAAAGGTAAGCTGCAAAGAGCAGGAAGCTGTCTGCAGCCTCTCCCTGGAAAGAGGGAGGAGTTAGCAGGAAAACAGGGAGGGGGGGTAGCCTGCTGATCTTCCTGAGCCAGAGAGCTGTGGCAGGCTGAAGGCTGAGAGCTGGGCTGTGAGACGCCAGGGCTGCAGTTACTGATTTCAGGACTATCCACATGGGGTGTGAGGAAATGGACTGTCTGGGGATTACCGGAGCTATGTTTTGGTAATACCCAGCCCTGAGGAGGGGTATTATTTAAGCAGGAGAGTTTGAAGTGGAGTTATTGGGAACCACTGAAGGGGGAAACTGAGGCAAATGTGCCTGCTATGCCGCAGCTTGCTGCAGATGGGGCTGCCTTATGACCACCTTTTTCAGCAGTGAGATTCCCCATTGAGTTTATGGGCTTTGCTTTGTCAGTATTTTCTAGTCGTTTTCTAGACAGTTAATTGATAGTAGAGCTGGCCGAAATGTTTTTGTCAAAGTCTCCCCCACCCAAGCGAAAACAAAAAATGTGTTTGTGAGAATTTTTCATTTCCTTTTATACTTCCTGGGTCAGTGAAACGAAGCAAAAATGTTTATTTCACTTTGTTTCAAGTAAAAATATTTTGTTTCATTTCTCTTTTCAAAAACCAAAAAAAGTTTGGCTATTTTTTTGTTTGTTTTTTTCTCCTCCTCCTTCCCCTTGGGAAGGGAGCCAGGAAAAAAAGAGAAGATGGGGTGGGAAACCTTGAAAAACACATTGGTGAAACACAATATTCATTTCATTTTGTTGAAAAACTGGAAAGTTCGATGAAAAGTTTCAAACAAAATGAAACCTTTCACAGCAGATACTTAACTTTTTGGCCAATCGGCTGTAGTCAATAGTACTGCTCAGACATATAATAGCAATAGAACTAAACGGGAGAAAGGAAATAGGAATTGTCTATTTTTCATATTGATTGAGCTTTCTGGTGTATAATATCACTTCTGAACAAAGTCCTGAATGTAATTTTTCATTTTTTTAAATAGTGCAAAACAGCATTCCCTCCTCCCACCCCCCGGAGTAACTTCTTTTTTCTTAGAATCAAAATATTAGAACCTCATCCTGAAAACTATTCTGCAAAGAACTTCACAGATTAATTTAACCAGACTGACTTTCATGGGGCTTTATGCAGATAGTCAACATACATGGAGCTCATTGCCAGACTGTATGACAGAGAAGTCACAGAGTCCTACTTCTTTGCCTTTGAGGTTTTCTCAGCATTGTATTCCTCTTGGCAGCTGTGGTTGGCACGCGTTTATAGTCGCTTGCCCCAACTGAATTTTACTTTGGGTTTGGAGTTCAAATGATGCAAACCGGCCAATAATGGGCCCAGACTTTATTGCACCTAATCCAGTTCACTCACAAGGTGTGTGAGCCTTAGGTTATGTCTACACTGCATGTGAACACACACAAATCCCAGAGCAGTGAGTCTCAGAGCATGGATTAGCTGTCTCAACCTTGTGCTACTCATCCCCTTCCTGGGTTTTGAAGCCTGGGCTCTGAGACCCACCCCCCTCACTGGGTTTTCTCCTCTAAAAGTAAGTCCTATTACTACCACTACTGCATAGAGCAGCTCAATAATTTTTGGTCAAAACATTTTTTTGAGAAGTCGATTTGCCCAAACTGAAATTTCTGGGAGATTTTTACTTTGGTTTAAATGTTCAGGTTTTTTTTTTTTTTTTTTTTAAGAAAAAACAAAATGAAATGGAAACCCAATATTTTTTCAGTAAACATTTTGAGTTTCATTAAAAAAGAAAAGATTTTGAAAACCTAAACTTTCACCAAAAGAAACACCGAGTTTCTATTATTTTCAGAGACATATTTTTTTCTACTTTAAAAAGAAATGATTGTGAAAAATAATCGCCTTCCCTCCCGCAGCACTGCTTCTAGACCTGAGTGAATAAAAATCCTGATTTTGCAATATGCTGATGCCTACAACTATTTCACTACAAATAACAGACCTGATCCTCTTTTCACACAGTCACTTTTTTTATTCCAACGGAGTCAACCTGATTTATACTGAGGTGAGAGAGAACAGAATCAAGGCCAAAGTTAATTGGGTTTAGCCTCTATTTCTGCTCTGAGAGTAGAATGAGATTTCTTCCTGTTCATTATTTAAATTGATTCAGCAATTGTTTCCGCTTGTTGTTGTTTTTTTAAACTCTCGGAGATGATGGCAAATGGTTCATGGCATGCACTGAATGGTGCTGGCTGGTTGTATATGATCATTTATGCAACATACTATTGTTTCTATGTGTATCTAAATAGAAAGGACAATAGGTGGGACAGGAAATGACATCACCCAGCAGGTCAGTGGTAGATCTGAGAATACAACCCACCTCACCACAATCCCAATTCAGTGGTCTATCTACTGAACCCCCACAGTCATCCATTTGAAAAATAGGAATAACAATACTTCCTTTATCTGTCTTGTGTATTCAGACTGTGAGCTTTTCCGGGCAGGACTCTCTTGTGTGTGTACGGCACCCAGAATAATGGGGCCCTCGTCTCAGCTCCCCGGGTTACGCAAACCCAACTTACACAAACCCGCACATACGGAAAAAGTTCCGTACGTTCCGTACACTTTTTTTCCTTTTTTTACGTCATTGTCGGGTATACATTCCCGACTTACGCAAAATTCGACGGGGAGCATCTGTACATATAACAGTGTCAGACAGTGATCAAGTGATTTGCCCTGGGCAGCACAGGAAGTCTGTGGTAGAGTTGGGACTTAAACCTAGATGTTATGAGTCCCAGATCAGAGTCAAAACCACAAGATCATTCCTCATCGGAGACCACTGTCAATGGTTTCTCCGTTAACTTCAACGCTTCTTCATTTGATCCCATTTCCCATGAATCACAGCAGCTTAGGGTCCACCTTTAAATAGCATATAAAATCTCTGACATTATCCTGTTCTTAGCCCCCCCGGTGGATGAGAGAGCTTCCAGGCTCCTCTGCTTGAGAGCTGGAAGCACTCAGTGCAATGAACGCAGGTCAGTTAAAAAGACCACGATCTTAATCTGTGTTTTTTAAAAATATGCAACATGCGTTGTGCAAAGTAATGCACATTGCGAAGGTCACGCAACTCATATTCCTCTGAGGCCTGTCTGACAATGATTTCTACTAAGGTTGGGGAGGAAGCATATGCTGTTTTAGTGAAGAACAGCAGCTCTTTCTAGCAACCTTATTTCCACGGCTGAGCTCCGATTAGGGGGTTTCACTTTTTCTCTCTCTTGCAAAACCCAAGATGTTAAGGTTATGTTTAAACATAAAAAGGCGAAATGTGCACACCATCTTTTCGAATGGTTTTTATCGTTGGGCAGATAAGCCCATGGTAGCAAGCATCCAAGCTGGGAGAATGAAAGGGGGAAAGTGGATCCATTTGAAAGGGGAATGCATTGTACCGTGGCAATTTTCAGCTAGAGTTTTAACAGCAATATCATTTTCATAGTTTTCTTTTTGTCAGTAATTGTTAGTAATTGATGGAGATGGCAAAAATAGAATGTGAGCTAAGAGAAGAGGACCCTGCCATTAGTTTGGATAATTGTCACATTTAAAAAAAAAACCTGCACTCCAAAGGGTTTAAGGAAATCAGGAAAATATACATTGTTATTCTGCATCTTGGAGTATTTTAGGTTTATCCCTTAATTTTCATCTGGGGAAAACCCCCAAGAACCATTGTTTTAATCTCCAGGCTCTCTGTCAGCTTCGCTTTGAAGAGCAACAGAAAGAACTTATAGCACCTGCAATTCTGCCTTCAAAAACCTGGCTGGAGTTACAAGGGGGTTGATGTCACATAAACACAATACCGTATCTGGAGGACACAACTGAACTTGTAAGATTGCTGCAATATGGACACCTTGCCTAACAATTGCTTTAAGACTTCAAGATAAGCCACATCCTCAGCTGATGTAATTCACTGCAGCATCATTGACTTTGGGGGAGCACTGCTGATTTACGTCATCTGGAGATCTGGCCCCGAAAATGCCACACTGCTTAAATTCAGGATATCCTGATAGAATCAGGATAGTGGCCCAGGAGTCTCAATTTTCCTAGTATCTCAGCATTCACATATATCCAAGTTGTATCTGACGTGGTTCTCAGAGCTATACTGATTTGTATCAGCTGAGTATCTGGCCCATCAAATTCGCTCATCCTTCACAGCAAGACAGAAAAGTATTTGGAGTTTTTGAAGCACCAAGTCCACAAATCAGTGACTTAGCGACTGATGATAACACAGTGGCCCATGGAACACCAGTAGAATGGGTTTTATCAGAAGATAAATATTGCCAAGGACACCACTTTTGAAGTCATCCATGAGATCTTTCACTTCCATCTGGGTATGTGCCTGGATGGAGGGCAGAGAACTTGATTTAGGCCTCAGTTCAGGAAAGCACTTAAGTGCATGCTTAACTTCAAGTATGTACTTAAACTCCATCGTTTTATGTGCCTTGTTGCATAGGGACGCTCTCCTGAATTGGGGCCTAAATGTCTCTTATTAACAATAGAACACATTAAAACACACACACACAAAAATCCCTATTTCAAGTGACTTTGAAGACTAGGAAGACTGGACTTTGTCAATCCTTGTACATACCATTTATGATTATTTGATGTGTAACTATCAAAAATTCCACACCCCTCATGCGTATTTGTCATTGAATCCAAATTCAAGATAGAAAAATTGCAGATCTTAAGATCTGAATGGACCAAGCTGACTCAAAATCCATGAGCTTTGCTTACCTTCAGACTAATGAGAAGTGATAGACAGGGAAAATATCCTCATTTTGTGAACTGGGGTTTTGCATGTTCACCTGGTGGAGATTAACTCAGCAGTATCAAAAAGTACATCTGGCTGATAAATCTGGTGCAGAGAAAACTAATTTCCATTCCCAGGAAAAGGCATCTAAAATCAATTAATATTTGATTTTGAGATGGTGATGGGTTAATTGAATTCTAAAAATAAGTATCCCTGAGGACTGTCCATTTTCTACTGAAGTTTTCTTTACTTCTCCCATCACCGCTGCAAGGAAATATTTTCCATAAGCTTTCATCTCATTTTCTCAAACCATCTTCCGTTCTCCCCCCACACCCGAAAACCCCTCTGCTAACAATTAATTAAATGTAATGTTAACACGGATGGATAGTCGTGGCTAATCAAAGCCAAATTACAGCTGCAGAACTTGTTTTAGAAGGAAAATAAAGCTGATGTAGAGGGCTGTTGTTGCTTGAATAATTTCCAGGGTGATTTCTGACATTTTCTCTATAACGGGTATGTTTCCCATGTCGGGTTTCCCTGCTGCTTAAACTATACTTAAGTTACATTCTGGTCTTCATTAATTTTAGTCCTGAGTGCACCTCTTATTTCAGTCACAAGCATAAGAATGTACCCAGATCCTATAAATTCTGCCCCATCTTTACCTAAACAACAAAACACATAATAATAAAATATATAACAGCCCCTGGAGACTCCAGTCAGGATTGTGCAAGGCACTGTTCAAACCTATATGAAATGGTTCCTTCCTGCAAGAGTTTACTGTGTAAATAGACAAGGCAGAGAAAGAGTGGGAGGGGAAGTGAAACAATATATCAGCAAGCGTGATAGCTGGCAAATGTCATGTTTGTTCAATGTTTTGTTTTGTTTTGTGGCAGGGCAAGTCATTTTTCTTTGACATGTTTTATACACACACATCGAAGGCCAGCCGTTCAACAGTGGCCAGTATCCAGCCACTCCTGGGGTTCTCAATGGGAAGTGCAAAGGTGTGGAGCACTTTGGAATATCTGGCCAGTTCATTTAAGTGCATAAATAGGAGCTGAGCCCTCTTGAAAATCAGGCCATGAATCTATAGTGGGCAAGAATGGGGTGAGGAGCGAAGCGTTATGAGGGGAAACTCAATTTGGAAGCCTATCTAATGTGAACCCCACTCCACGTGGGTGGGGTTGGTCCCATAGATTCTGACCTAACTCCGTTCCTTGAATCTTGTGGGTGAGGCATTGCAGATTTGAAGTTGCAGTTCAGAGATGACCCTGGTGATAACGCTCCAACTTTCCGGGCCATAAAAGATCCCTCCAATTCTCTATTCTGGGGTGGGTCTCTCCCTCTAGTTTTGACCCAAAATTCCATCCTGGACCCCAGAAACCTTTCCTCTCAAACCCAATACACTTCCACAAAATTTTGGCTTTGTAGAAAAATTCCCGACCAGCCCTGCATGGAAGTGATAGGTAGACTAAGCTCTGCTTATTAATAGCATCACGGCTTGCACAGACCAATGCACGAAACATGTGGCATGACTGGGCTTCACGGTATCTCCTCTCCCAATCCAGAAAGGACGGTCCCTCTGGAAACTCATTTCTCAACTACTCCCCCTCTTGGCAAAGTGGTACAATTGCTGTCTTCTGTTTTCAATACCAGAGGCTTTGAGGATGTGCACTCTCAGTCTGATAAGCTGCATTTCTTCCCTGTTGGCTGAGGGAGGCATAGCGGGCAATATGGAAGCAAATGTTTCCTACTGGACAAAGTCAGGCTGGGCAGCTGCATGAGAGTGGTGGTAATGTTAAAGGCCCTTTTCCCTATAAGCTGAGATGGGGTTACCTCAGGCCAGCTAGGGACACCTGAGTCCAATTAAAGGCTCTATGAGACCTTTAAGAACCCCTCCTCTGGTGGGATAGAAGGAGGAGAAGAGACAAGTTGTTGCAAGACTAGCAGCAGCAGGGAGATCGGCTTCTCCAGAGCAAAAGGTTGTTCTCCTCCCTACAACCAAACTGAAACAACCAAACTGAAAGTCTGTTTAGGGGAAGGACTGGCACCCCGGGGCCAATAACAGGACTACAACCCACCCCCACCTCGAGAGGGGGCAGGCAAAGGTGTCCCCCTTTATTTTGTGTTTGTGAATTTGTTTCTTTTGTTTGGTGGAGGACCGCTCCTTGGGCCTGCCCTAGGCCTACCTTGAAAATACTGATAAACACAGAGTGGGGCTGACTAACCCCAGGCCGCACCAGGACCAGAGGGGGAAGTGCTAAGTCCGGCGACACAAAGGAGGTGCCTTGACACACTATGTGCTTACCTCTTATGCACTATGGCAACGGCCCCTTCACGTCTCAGCTGTGCTGTTAGCTGGTGAGCTGATGTTGGTATGACACACATTACACAGAGGTAGACATTAACACAATTATGCACAGTACACTAAGTGTATAATTATATCAAATGGCTTCTTTCGTGGGGAGATTAACTTTAGTAATTTGGAAAGAACCGTAAATTCATTATGGCCTTAAAAATATCCAGAGCAGCGTTGCTCACTCTGTTCATCGGAGCATCTGTTAGAGATATTTGACTAAGCCAGGACTGCCACCCATCCTGAAAATGGCAGGACAGTTCCAATATTGAAATTCAAGATTGGCATCCGGCAGTCCAGGTTTGGTCAGGCTAGATGTAGAGTCCAAACTGATTTTGCCTGAGAGCCAGAGAGTTAAAAATGAATAAAGCCATCAGAGTACATCTGTTGGTTTGTGATTGACTAAGCAGATATCTGATGGGCGTCAAAAGGAAACTATTTCATGCTAAATATATTGCATGAAGATTTTTGTGGGGGAAAGATTTTTGTTTAAAACAAATAAATAAATAAATACCCCTCCCCAAACAAATGATTTACCAGCACGATAAATGATCAAAAGAATTAGCTCAGATTGTATTTCAGACTCTCTAAAACAGACACTTGGGAAGGTCTAGGCTGTCTCAGATTTTCAGATCTGGGGAAAATATTTGCTGTAGCCAAATGACCCATAGTTCATTTTCCAAAAGGCGGTGATAGTTCTACAAATGGCATAGATAGATATGGTAGAAATGTTTTGTACAAGAAGTTTTTTCCAGCATAAACATGGTCTTTTTTTAGAAAAGAGGAATTTTTGTGAAAAATTGTCCAGATCTTTGAAGTTTTCTGGTGTTTGCAAAAGTTTCTGCAATATTTTTGAGATCATGTGAGAAATTATCAATCATTTTTTGTTTAATGAAAGTGTGTTTTGGTAAATGAAAATGTTTGAGGATATCAACAATTTTGATAAACATTTTGATTTAAAAATAACGAAAGAACGTTGAAAAAAATCTCTAGCAAAAAAATAGAAAATGGGTCCACTTTGAACCATGAGAAACAGAAGTCGTTTCAAAATTTCCCATGTAGCTGGTCAAAAGGTGGAAAAACAATTCTGACGGTGAGATCCGACTGTAATCTCCTACTGTAACTCATAAGCAATTCCAGTTAAGTCAATGGAATTACATTAATCAAACCTGTTGTAAGTGAGAAGGATTACTTTGATGTGGAAGGTGTTAAGATACTGGCATGATAGTCTCTAGCTCTCTCTTGGTCTAATCTATCTTGGTTAGAATCAAGAGTTGGTAGTTGGCTCATCTATTACATCTCCTAGTCAATGCAGGGTTCTTTCCTAAAGTACATTTTCTAGACAATGCTTATTGCACCACCTTCCCAAGGAAACTATTTTGTGGCCTCCATTTGTCCTTTTCTTCCTTTCTTCTTTTTTTAGCTTTAGGTGTACCCCTGTGTATCACACTAAATAATTCCTCTTACATCATACCTAGGGAGCAAGCGAGGCACTTCATTCTACTATCCTTAGTGTATTCCATGCAGTGTCTTTTTTGGAAGAGTTCTGCAGAAACTCAAGCATTTGTTTCTGATTGTTCACTTCACTGTGGTCCTCTTCTGCTTCTGCTGATGACAATGGGAGTTTTGCCATGCCAGGATGTTTTAGCACAGGGGTCGGCGACCTTTCAGAAGTGGTGTGCTGAGTCTTAATTTATTCACTTTAATTTAAGGTTTCGCATGCCGGTAATACATTTTAACATTTTTTAGAAGGTCTCTCTCTATAAGTCTATATATTATATAACTAAACTACTGTTGTATGTAAAGTAAACAAGGTTTTCAAAATGTTTAAGAAGCTTCATTTAAAATTAAATTAAAATGCTGATCTTACGCCGCCAGCCTGCTCAGCCCACTGCGGGCCTGGGGTTCCGTTCACCTAGGCCGGCAGCGGGCTGAGCGGGGCCTGTGGCCGGGACCCCAGCTGGCAAGGGGCCGGCAGCCAGAATCCCAGACCGGCAGTGGGCTGAGTGGGGCCGGGACCCCAGACCAGCAGCGGGGTGAGCGGGGCTGGGACCCCAGACCGGCAGCGGGCTGAGCGGGGCTGGGATCCCAGACTGGCAGCAGGCTGAGCGGGGCCGGGGGCCGGGACCCCAGACCGGCGGCGGGCTGAGCGGGGCCGGGGGCCGGGACCCCAGACTGGCGGTGGGCTGAGCGGGGCTGGGGACCAGGACCCCAGACCGGCGGCGGGCTGAGCGGGGCCGGGGGCCGGGACCCCAGACTGGCGGCGGGCTGAGAGGCTCAGCCTGCTGCTGGTCTGAGGTTCCGTCCGCTGGCTCCTGCCACCCAGGGTCCCGGCTGCCGGACACGCTCAGCCCGCTGCCGGTCTGGGGTCCCGGCCCTGCCCACATAGAGTGGGTACCTACCTTCTCCCTGGTTCTGGCCCATTCTCTTCCTCTCTCTGCACTGAGCTGAGGGTGGGGGTGCACTGAGCACAGGGCTGGGGGTGAAGGAGCAGGCTGGGGGTTGGAGTTCAGTGTCTGGCCAGGAGCTAGAATGAGGGAGGGGGCTCAGGGTTGGGGCAGGAGGTTTGGGTGTGGGGCACTTACCTGGGCAGCTCCCATTTGGTGCAAGGGGTGCAGGTGGGAATGTGTGTGTGTGTGTGTGCAGGAGCTCCCGTTTGGTGCGAGAGGTCGGGGTGGGGATGTGGGGGGTGCAAGAGTCAGGGCAGAGGGTGTGGGGGGGGGCTGGGTATGTGTGGGGAGTGCAGGAGTCAGGGTAGGGTGTGTGTGAGGAGGGTGCAGGAGTCAGGGCAGAGGGCTGGGAGAGTGTGAGGGGGTGCAAGAGTCAGGGCATGGGGTGTGGGGGGGCTGGGTATGTGTGGGGGATGCCAGAGTCAGGGCTGGGTTTGTGGGGGGTGTGTGCAGGGGGATGGGGTGTGAGGGGGGGTGCAGGAGTCAGGGCAGATGGCTGGGGGCGTGTGAGCGGGGTGCAAGAGAGCGGTAGGAGGGGGACGGAGCAAAGCAGGCTGGGCCGGGCAGGAGTTTTAATGGCACGCTGCTGTCTGCCGGGATCCCAGCTGTCGGCCCCGCTCAGCCTGCTGCAGGGGTTCGGCAGCAGGCTGAGCGGGGCCAGCGGCGGCTGCCGCGTGCCATTAAAAATCGGCTCGCATGCCGTCTTTGGCACGCGTGCCATAGGTTGCCGACCCCTGTTTTAGCATATGCAGAAGTTAATAGCTTCACGTAACATCCAGGGAACCTTTCAAAATGCTTTCGGAGACATAGTAATGATTCTCTTTTGCCGGATAGCACATTTCCTAATGCAGGGATGTATTACCGTCTTGATATTTCTGAATAAATTCCATTAGTTTCAGTGGGACACTTCCACTTGCCCTATGGAGAACGGAGGCAAATCTTGTCCTGAAATGCTGTTCGATTATGAACAGTCCAAATTCCGGTGTAATTACGAGAACTGCACAAAACATTTCACAGCACCGGGAAATCACTAGAAACACAGGTTGCTGAGCCAACATTTTGGACTGGGATTTCAGTGGGGGTCTGAGCTCCGAAGTCCCATAGAACTCTTTGTAAATCACAGCCTTGGTGTGTTTTCATGAATGCTAGGCAAAATACTAACCTAAATCTAGGGAAAACGTAGAAGCCTGGGCCCCAGTCCAGATGAAATAAGAGGTTTGCTCAGGGGCCTTTTAAAACATGATTACTTGTTTAAAGAAAGTTTATTACAGCTGTGGCTGCTGGGTATTGAATTTCAGCATATTACAGCTTTGTTCTGAGCAAGCCACTAGCTAATAGGATAATATGGAATATTTCACTAGACAATCTGGGAGGCAGTCATCCAGAAACACAAAGCAGAGTCCTGGGATGTTAGCTAGAAAAGTGGTTTGAAACTTTGTAATTAGTAAGGCTATTTACCTGTGAAAATAACACTGAAGTCCTGAAATTACTCTCATGAGTAATACCTAGCTCTTAGATAGCAGTTTTCATCAGTATGTCACAGTGCTTTACCGAAGAGGTCAGTATCTTTTCCCCTGCTAAAGAACAAAAATAGATCAGGTCTCGGCTCCTTACCGTGACACCAAAGTTGGTCGCAACTGGTTCTTTTTAAACACTGAAGGCCTGATTTCCTGAAGTGCTCAGAACTCACAGCTCAGACCAAATATGTGAAAGAGCTCTGACCCAGATCCTCAAAGGTACTTAGGTGACCTAAGTCAAATGGCCAAATTATCCAAAGATCTTTTTGAAAATTTGGCCACTTAGGTGTTTAAATGGGTGTTACTGGGTACGCAGCTCGTCCAGTGTTTCCAGCTCTCTTGATTTTATTGCAAGTCTTCTGATATTTGGTGTTTCTCTTAAAGGCCCAGCTCCTGGAGTCAGGTGATTATGTGAGCATCTCAACTTTCATTTAACAATAATAATGTTCTAGCCCTCCTGGCTGTGGGGAAAAACTTGAAAAATTGACCCCTCAAGACTCAAATGCCAGATGGCAAATAAAAAGAAGCCAGTATTGGTTATTTTTAAAATCACATAATTTTTAAGTTGACTTTATGGGACCTGACTAGTGATTTTTTTTTTTGAGTGCTTAGGTTTGACAATGTATTATTATTATTATTATTTTTAATCTGGCCCTGTCTGACTATATGGCTAATTGGGTGGCAACTGCATTTACGCAAACATGAAGGATGGCTTTGTGGATAAGGCACTGGCTGGAACTCAGGAGACAGGAGTGTAATTCCTGGCTCTGTCACAGACTGCCTGGGTGACCTTGGCCAAATCACTTAATACCTCTGTGTCTCAGTCCCTCATCTGTAAAATGGGGTCAACAGCACTTTCATTCTTCCAACCTCTGTCTGTTTCATATGTTCAGCTTGTACCTTCTTCTGGACGGGAACTGTCTCTTGTTACGCGTACGTTCAGCACTTCGCACAACTGGGTCCCAAGCTCAGCTGGGGCCTGTACACACTGCCGTAATAAAGAGATAACAGTCAAAAAACTATCTAAGATTCATCCTTTTTCTGGGGATCACTGTCTGAGTGATTCCAAGTAGTCCCATTCCAGAGTATGGATTCATGTACAAATCACATTTGCTTCAACTGTTTATTCTACACTCTTGCACATGGGAGGGAAGATCTTCGGTTACAATACCAGCATTCTACAATCCCTATGTATCGATAATTATTGTAACAGGGTGGCTTGCCCGGTGGGCTGGAGAACCTGGGGCTAAGCCAGCCCTGACTACAGGATGAGCCTCTCCTTGAGAGGTGGTTCCAATATAAAAGGAAGGGGAAGTTGCAGTAAAAGGGGGAAGACCCAGGAGACTGCCCTTATGTCTGTAGCTACCTTAGGGAGCAAGAGGGCTCTGAGTCAGCAGGGAAGAAAGCTGCAGGAGCAGGAAAGAGTGGGAGAAAATCTTGCAGGCAGGGAGGCCTCAAAGAGACCTGGACCAGATGGCAGGGACTCGAAAGGGCAGCTGGGACGAAGGCTGTGAGAGTTTGTGTTTTGTGTTATTGTGGGTTAATCAGGAAAGACTCAGAACTGCTTGGGGCCTAGCAGGCCAGCGGGCAGAGGAAGCCTCAGTAAATGGGACTCCAAGAGGGGATTTGATTGAACTACCCTTGAACTGAGTGAGTTCTTAGAGCTCCAAAGAGGGAGGGAAACGGAGCAGGGTAGTGCAGGGGCTCCCTGGCCACAAGGGTGGTGTTACACTAACTGCCTAGCCCAGTAAGCCATGAGGATGCCTGAAGTCTGCTGAAGAAGTGGCTGGACTGAGCTGACTCCCACAATCAGACCGCTGAAAGTTACGCTGCCCTCCATCAAACTGTTCTTTTTTGTTTTAAGAACCTGTGCGTGACTGTTGTGTGAAACCCTAGAGACTAGCTGCTCAGGGGTGTTGGACTCAGGCCTGCTGGAGGCTGAGCAGAATTATGAGTTGGCAACTCCTGTTCATGTACCTTTCCTAATCTAGAATAGATCTTCTTGTGTAGATGCGCTTCTCGTTTGCGCCATGTAACACCTGGAGAGCTGAGTGTTTTCTTTAGGGGTTTTCAGTAGCATGGTCACATTTATCAAGAGTTTCATTCTGCCTGGTGAATTCTCATGAGCTCAAAGTTGGTTATTTTATTACTGATCAATAGGCGAGTGGGGGCAACTTTGTGGTTCCTCTAAATGTCGGGTGGGATTTTCAGACAGGCTCAGTGTTGGCCTAACTCTGCTCCTATTGCAAAGGGAGTTAGCCACACCCCTCTCACTGAGTGCCAGATCCTCAGCCAATAGGGGTTGGGTGCCTAACTCACTGGGATCCCTTGGAATATCCCAGCCTAAAAAAGTCATCCGTGGAGCCTTGGTTTATGTCTGTAGCTCCCTGATGCGACCTAAAGGACTTTTCTCCTCTGTCCCACCAATGTTTATTGCCAAGCAGGCCTGTATGGGACTCACTTTGGCTCCCTTCAATGCTTATCTACATGGAGACAGCAGTAGAAGGGGAACAACACAGAGAGCTCTTCCAGCATGGACCGCAGCTCTCCAAGCTCCTACTGGCCTATGGCTTAGTCCTTGCTTTTATAGCAGCTGGAGAAATGGGATGAAAGAGCCACACCTTTTCTGATGCTTTTTTTTTTTTTTTTTTGGTGTGTCAGGTAAGTAATGTCTGTTCCATTGGCTATAAATGACGCAGCAGGCAGGCACGCTTGTAGGTAAGAGATGTGCGTGGAGCATGATGAAAAGGCCAGTGCAAGCAGCCTATGACCCAGCTTGCATTGCTGATCCCTGGTGTGACGCTAAACTGGGTCTCTCATGAAACCATGACCCTCTTTCTCCAGTTCCACTAGCTATACTATTTTCCACACTTCTCAAGGCTGAACTTTTAGAACAACTTTTCACCTTCCCCGTCCCCTCCATGATATGTCATTAGCATTTCCTGTAGCAACTGATCGGCAGCTAATATTAACTGAGCCTTCTTGACTTTTTTTTCCAGGGAATTTTCATTCCATTAGCTCTCTGGATCTGCATGAACGTAAGTAAATTATGTCTAGCAATATAATTAGAATCCGTATAGATTAGTATACATGATTACTTCTGCATGTCAGTTTCTATTGCCCAGTCCCAGATCAATAGCAGTTTCTGAAATTTCACAGTATCCAGTTCCCAATCACGGCTTTAAAAGAGAACATAGCGGATATGCTTTCCACAGTACCAGGCACTTACGTTTACATGTGCTTTGGGGAAGGCACAACTATTAACTTCTACTTTTAGTATGTGTGGTCACTTCTTACTCTTATTACAGATGTTTACAAATGTAGGTAACTAAATGAAACCTGAGCTCTTCTGAAAATCTGTTTTTGCAAAATCACTTGATATATTATTTAACAAGTTCTAACCATGTTCAGAGCGTGATAGAAGACCCACTTTATAGTTTTATTTATCAGTGTGTAGCAAACTAGTGAGTATTAAAAGGACACAATTAAAATGCAAAACTAAAAAATAAAAAGTGATTTTTTTAAAGGTACTGAGACTCACAGCTCTCGTTAAAGTCAAGTACCTATTTATTGAAGTGCCTAATCAAATATTGGGAGTGGACCACATCCACCCTGACTGAATTGGCCTTGTCAACACTGGTTCTCCACTTGTAAGGTAACTCCTTTCTCTTCACGTGCCAGTATATTTATGCCTGTATCTGTAATTTTCATTCCATGCATCTGAAGAAGTGGGTTTTTACCCACGAAAGCTTATGCCCAAATAAATGTGTTAGTCTTTAAGGTGCCACCAGACTCCTCATTGTTTTTGTGGATACAGACTAACATGACTACCCCTCTGATAATATGGAGTTAGTAGCCCATGTTTGAATATTTGGTCACATAATTAGAAAATTAAAAGTTGAGTGTACACAGATTTCATATGACCTTTTGGCGACGTTTGCAGACAAGTTTTAGGTAGAAAAATATGCTGTACTTGTATTTGAGAACTAGTCTCTGATCATGGAATTGAAGATTATACCATAATGCACACATGCAAGGGACATGCAAGCTTATGAGAATGCAGCTTTAAAACCGGGCCAAATTCTGACATCCTTTGTGGAACAATGGGATCTAAAACAGACCCCCTGGTTATTTTAGGAGCCTGGCACCCTCACAGTTAGCTAGTCTAGATGGTAACATTGCCTTAACTGGTGACTTCTTTAATCTTCTATGATTGGTTGCTAGGGAATACACATGAACAGCCTTAACTATAAGGTGTTGCGGGGGGGGGAGAGGGGGGAATTTGGGGCTTGAGAGCTTGAATTACAAAGAAATGTAACCCTTTCTGTTGAGTGCTATTTTACACTGAAAGAAGAACATAGTTGCTTTTGTCATTTTGCTTTATTCATTTGCTAGGCTCTCCTAGTGCCAGCAGTATGACATTTCCAGTCTGTATATATCAAGCGTGTAGTTCTCAGTCTCAGGAGCTGTATGCAGCATGTCTCTGCAACCACGGTGCCCGTTTCTTGTAGGTCAGCTTTGAGATAATATCTGGCACCCTTTGACTCTCATTGTTTTCCTGGGTGAGGGATGTTTTTCATTCTGGCTGCTCTGAGGGTCCCTGCTGACTCTAACCAGATGCTAATTGACATTTCTGATGCATCTCAGAAGAGAGAGACAGTACAAAAGGTTGATCTAACTCATAACCATTTTCAACAACATGCTATATGGTATTTCAGAATCATTTCTGAAACCTGCATTTCATTGGCAAGTGAGATAGTAGACGTGACCAAAACAACCTCAGGTAGTGTAAATTGGCATAACTTCATTGAAGTCAGTAGAATTATGGTGATTTCCAGCGGCTGATTTATGGTGATTTACACCTGGCCTTGACAATCTGCCTCTATGTATTTATATTCCCCCTGTCATCAGTGGATTTTTAATCTTCTTTTTGTGCGTTGCAGGAGTGTTGTTTTATCCCCTTTTCACGGATGGGGAACTGAAGTACAGAGTTGAAGTAACTTGACTAAGGTCACAGACTGAGCCTGTGGGCAGTAGCGGCGCCAGCTCTTCCGGCGCCCTAGGCGGCGGAAGGTCCCGCCCCCGAAATGCTGCCCCCAACAGCAGCGGCGGAAGGTCCCGCCCCCAAAACTCAATGGACGGACGGGGCGCCGGTGCCCCCAAAATAGCAGCGCCCTAGGTGACCGCCTATTGGGTTGCACCGGCCCTGCCTGTGGGAGACTGAGAATTGAACCCCCTGTTTTCTGAGTCCCAATACGACACCTGAACCACAAGGCCATTGTTTCCTCTCTAGGGGCTCTCTCTTGAGCCTTATTTAGTCAAGTGTTATTTATGCCACAGTATTGTTAATCCTTTTAACATTCCAAGTAAAATGAAGGCTGTCAGTGAATCTCCATTGTTCATGGCAATTAGACAGGAATCTATTTGATCACTGCTTTTAGTGATCTCCTTAACTAAAGGCAGTAGATTAGTTAATTTAGTAGTCTTAATATTCCCTTGTTAGGCTGTCACAGTGAGTTCATATGCTTAAGATTCGCTGATGCCTCATGGAAAATCTTAAAATATTGTTAAGAGCAGATCCTGCAGTCCTGTGAAACCAAAACTCCCAGTGGGAGATTAGCCTGTATCACCTGTGAAGGCAGCATTTTTGAGTCCCTTCTGGTTATGTCTCATGTATGTTCTCTGTATTACATCTAGGGATTATCGTGTGAAAACATGATCTTTAAGACAGATATTCAGCTAGTGTAATTGACTGCAATGGAGCTATGCTGAGTGACACCAGCAGAGCATCCAGCCCATACTCCCATACCAAAGTGTCTGAGCTCCAGCCAGGGACCAGCACCCAGTTTTGCGACGTTCTGTACAAACACAGAACAAAAAGATGGTCCCTGCCCCCAGGAGCATGTGGCGGATTGACCAGTTCCTTAGCTAGTAATTCAGCAGTGTCCCACTTATGCCTGTTTCCACCAGCTGAGCATCTGGCCCTGGGTTTGGGATATAAGCAAAGTTGTCTCCAAATAGATTCAGAATATTGATGAATGTTTACAGTGGGGAAGCAGCCTTTAAAGCGTCATGTCAAGGCTGGCAAACCTACGGTTTGACGTGTGTGTGTGTGTGATCCCTCTGTCATGCACATCCCATTCCTCCATGCTGAGGACTGCCCCTGTTTCCCTTCAGTGTAGACAGGTGGGACAATACTGACACATGCCCACTTAAACACCTGTGATTGCACCCCAACCTCGTAGCCTGGATCTTTTGCTGTTTCCTAAAGGAGAAAGGGAGCAGGAGAGTATCTGGTATCTTCCGAATGCTGCAGCTCTGCTACTAGTGGATGGAGAGATCGGTCAGGATCAGAACTAAGTTTAAACAGGGTGGTGGGCCAGATCCTCAGCTGTTGGAAATGGGTGAAGCTCCATTAATTTAAATGGAGCTTTCCCAACTGTCTTGGATGGTTTAGTCACAACAAGCCCTGCATCTTGGCAGGGGGTTAGACTTGATGACCCTCGTGGTCCCTTTTAACCCCGTGATTCTACGATTTACACCAGCTGAGGTTCTGGCCCGTTAAGGGTAGCATAAATATTGAGCATGCCAATCTTAATAGCATCCTCTCACCCATGGGTGAGGTTTCTTCACCTTTGTGAAGATTTGATTTTGAAATGTGTCTTACATGTAATGAGTTGGCTTCTCAGCTGGTCAAAAGTGACAAATGGGCATGGAAATCAATGGGGCTACACTGGTTTCTACCAGCTGAGGATCTGTCCTGTTATATCTATTGGGAAGTGAAAGGAAAAATTATAAACACAAATGAACAATAGTTTAATGAGTGGTTCTTTAAAACTTTCCCAGACAACTCCCAAACTATATCTCCATCCCCACAAGAAAGTCAGGCGGTGATGCTGATTCTCACCAGCTGAGAAAGTGGTACCAAGGAGGATATGGTCTCTATTGCCTATAGTGCCCATTGGGCATCTCAGTAACGTCTGAGCAGTTTTTCCTCCCATCCACTCTTATCTGACAGTATGAAGGAAAGGGTGACCTTCAAGATACTTTATATCTTGCTTTTGAAGCACATGAAAGATCTGCTCTGCCTGCTAATTCTCCGGCCGTTCTGAACCCAGCAATAAATAGAAAGGCCTCTGCTTCTTTAACTGAAGTTATTTCCTGCTGGCAGTAAGGGCCACAATGATGCTCAGATTTTCAAGATGAACTTCCCAAATCTGTACTTCTCCTGTAGGAATGAAAAGCCTTTATCTGTCTTTGGACGTTTGCTGCGAAGTCCACACAGCTCCTAAATGCCCATGTGCATGTGAGCACAATGTGTGTCCCTCTGTATAACTCTCAGTCTTGAGGTGTGTGTGTGGTTTTTTTTTCTCCATGCCTTTCTCTTCTATGATAGCTTGTACTCTGCTGTAATCTTGTTGCTAGCTTAGCACTGGGTTTCTCCTTAGATATATTCCTTGTACCTCTTCTACAAAGATTCACACTTTCTTGACTTTAAAAAAAAAGGCTTTCAACCACTTTGCTTTGTTATGGAAATACTATTTACCTGGCATTTTCTCTGTTAAAAGTATTACACCTCTCTCTCCTTCTTTCAAATTGCAGCTCTCTTCAACTGTCTCTCTCTGTCTCCAGAGAGCTCTTCTCTATATTCAAGTGACTCTCCCTCTGAGGAGAGCATAAGAGTTGCTATGAAGAAGTTCTCACTCTGCAAAAGTAAGTCTATTTGGTTTGCCCCTTGTCTCTATTCTGCCAGTTTTTCTGCTCAGGAAATCCCATGATTAACAAAAATGCACATTTAGAGCAAGATCCTGCTGTCCTTATGCTGAGTAATTCCAAACTCTACAGGTGGGCTCATAGGAACGGCTCCTCAACACTGGGGAATTTGTTCTGTTCCATTGAAATCAATTGGGCTATCAAGAAAGACACTACACAGCGTGGGTGGCAGAATCTGGCCACAGTAGCTGTAAATGGGAAATATTTTTTTTCCCCTTGGCAATATTGTGGAGTCATAAGCAAAGACTGACACTGTCCTAGTTTGGAATCCGAAACTTTTCCTCCTTTTTTTGGATTTTGTTTTTGACTTCACCTTCTAGCCCAAACGTAGATGGCCTCACTAGACTAGATGCCAGTAGGAGGCCTTTAAAGGGATGGCTTTAGCTAGCTTGCTACATTCTACGTGGATAAAAGCTACTCCAGGACTGTCTTGGGCTTTTCGCGTGCAGAGGAGTTGAGTTAAATTAAACTTAGTTTTGGATGAGGATTTCCATGGTCTTCTGGATTCCATGAGAACCACCACCAAAGGTTCTGACCTTTGCCCTCTTTTCTGTGGTCAACTCGAGTCACATTTAGCCAAAGTCTTGCATTAGAGGAGATTTGGGATGCCCATATGACATGCCCCAGAAAATTTATAATGAGTGCTTGGTCACCAAACACAACTTAGTGCCTAGCATAACATGCCCTTAAATCGTTTCCAGATCATGAGAGCAAGAATAGAGGTGGCCAATCAGTAAGCGTGATATAATTGATATCCTAGTGTCAAATTAAAGATGCCTGATGTCACTTATTGACTGGCTTTCCCAATCCTTGAAGGGGGAGAGAATTAGCTGACACAGTAAAGAAAAAAAAGGTAAGATTAATTCTCCATGGCTCATTTGAAATGAAGACCCAAGATTTAGTCTCTTAATGATATTCTACCTTGAGCTCAACAAGTATGTGACTTCTTTGAAGGATCCACTTTCAGCATCATTCATTACATAAAAGTTCAACAAGCTGTATTTCAGTGATATTTTCTCAGCTTGTCAGAAATATGTGAGGGTTTTGTGTGTGTGTGTGTGTATGTGTGTGTGCAAACATCAGACTTCTAAAGCTCTGTAAATAGGACAAAGGGAACATGAAACTGACTTAGCAGGGCACCCGGTGATTCCCCTCTGCAAAGTGACTTTCCAGCTGGTGGAGATGCACTGTAGCATTCTTGCTTTCCTTGAGATCTAGCTCTATGCCGCAGTGGTCTGGGCCACGTCTTGGGGGCAAGGTGTCTGGTATACTGTCTCACTGCCATCTGTGGTTGTATAGCAGCCCTTAGGGGAATGTTCAAACTTCAGTGCCTAAAGTTCGGCACTGAAATCAAGTGCCTGATTCTCAGAGCACCCTGAACTCCCACTAAAGTCAAGAGGACTTATGGGCGCTCAGAACCTCTGAATATTAGTGTATCTGACTTTAGGCACCTGAGTTTGAGGATGTTGGCCACTAGCTTTGACTGAGGACCTGTTCCAAAGCCCAGTTGAAATCGTTCTGTTGATTTTGATGGGCTTTAGCAAACTCCACGCAACTCTTAGAAAATACAACTGTTAATTTCTGTGCAACCTTCTTGTTTGGGTAAACAAATATAATTTCCCTAGGCTCTTTAGGGATCAATCACATCTTCCACACTGTGATGCAGGTTAACAAGGCCAGCCACCTTTAGCCCTCACTCAGGCAAGTAAATGTCACTTATCAAAGGTTAAGGTACATTTCCCAAGGCCGCTGATGACCCCATTCTAAACACTATTAATCCATTTTTCTCCTAAATTATAATGGCATTTTGAAAACCTGTTTAAGGTGCACTCAGGAGCAGAGATGCTCTAACTGGTGATGGCCATCCTGCACTCCATCACTAAGCGGTCAGCTCATCTACTTTAACCTTTGTGCAACTGATCGACTGATGCTGGCATGTATAATAAGGCATTGCAAACGCAACCCCCCCTCCCACACTCCTCCTCCAGACTGAAATGGAATAGGGGATGGGAGGGAGGCAGGCAGGAGCATAACCAGAGCCACATTGCGATCTGCCAATTGCCAGGTGATGGATGGTGTCTGGGGATCATTACCAGATGGTGTAAGTTAAAGTAGCCCCTAGGCTGCTGTAACCTATGCTGGGACTGCAGCTGTTTAGGACAAGAAGCTGGGAGTTGCAGCAGGCTCCCTGATGGCCTGCCCAGTCCAGCCCTGCATGGAGCAGATCTTTATGTAACCCCTTTGGGGTTTAGAGAGCATGGCCCCTTTACATCTTTTTCCTAGGGGGGAGGGGGAGAGTAAGAAAAAAGGAGGGAAACTCCAGGGGGAGTGCTGGAGCTCCAGGGAGAGGGAGAGAGCAGCCGGCAGGCCCTGGAAAAGTGAAGCAGAGAGAACCTGCCGGAAGCCTGGGAAGGACAGGGCGGCCGATGGGGGACAGCCCAGGACAGGAGACAGGAGGAGCACTGTGCCAGGGAGGAATCGCCCGAGAAGGACAGGCCGGAGCTGGACCCAGTATCACGGCTGCCCAGAGCTGCATGGGGCTGTGAGTACTGGGGCTTGGGACTCTGCACTGGGAACAAGGAGGGAGGCTGTAGCTAGTTAAGTGGAGAGGGGGTCGCTCTGGGTGGCTTTGCAGAGAGCGGCAGAAGAGGGCACCGGAGGGGTTTGTTGGGGGAAAGGTCACTGGCGCCGAAGACGACCAGGAGCACCCAAGACTCACCCCTGGACTGGAACTTTGCTCAGGACTCCTGAACTCTGTGTGCAGACACATTGCTCGGTGTCTGCCCTTCCACACTGTGCTACCACTGGGCCCGTGGGGCCTGGGTTTGAATGCAACCCTGTTCTACTGCTCCCCCTATATTTCCCCTTGTTGTATTTCTCCTCTCATCCCTCTGTAAATAAATATCTCCCTTTCTTATATCCATTGTACTTTTCCTGTGGGTGGGTGTGTTCACTCTGGGGGGTTTGGAACAGATGCCCCTGGGGTGGAAGGGATTTCTCCTGCTGCATTCCTGCGCGCGCCTCCTCTTGGCCAGAGCTGCCTGCGGAGCAGACTCCATCTTGGTCACGAAGGCACTAAAGTTACATTTACACATAATCAAATTAGAGGCTAGATTCCCTTAGGTGCTATATTAAGAACTGGACACTTCCCTTTGTCAGCTGCATTTCCCCCTTTTTAAAGAGAGGGAATTCTGCAGTTGCTGCATAAAGGCAAGCCATGCACACAGCAGTACCAATCATCTGTGCATCTCAAAGGCCTTTGCCGATTTCTTCACCTGCATGGGAATGGCTAGTGTGCCCATGACAGTCAGAACCACGTGGGGGAGGGTTTTCTTAGTGGCTCCTAACTTATCTTCCAAAGACACTGTGACAAAGAGCGTACTGTGCATGTGAAGGCATTCAGCTCCCTTATCCCGACAGAGGGCTGGCTCTTCAGCTGCTGTCAATTGGCATTGAAGTCAACAGGGGTATAGTTTGCTTCCGGTTTCTCTCTTGTTCTGGGGGAGGAGTTGGCCACTGGCCTATAGCAGAAGTGAATTATTATACAACCCGTGCTGACTCACCTGTATTCACTGGTGCATACACTCCCGTCCATCCACTTCCTGCCCACCTGCACCTTTGCACCTAGATCCAGGCTTGAGCAGTCTGTGCTAGGATAGAAGGGGTTTCTTCTTTTTCCTTTACACGCCTGCACGGGTACGTAGTCTGATGCACAATCTAGCCCTTAGATCATGAGCTCGTTGGGGCAGAGCCTTTGGCCCTGGACAAAGAAAAGATGATATGATTCTGACTGAGGCCTCTGGATGCTACTTCATAATTCAAAAGAATTCATTATTTTGCCTTGGGTAAGTCACTTTGCCCTTCTGTGCTTCTGTTTCCCCTCCTCCGCTTTGTCTTGTCTATTTGGATGGTAAGTTTTTCTGACAGAAATTGACTCTTGCTACCTGTGTATACAACACCTAGCACAATGGGGCACCAATCGCTGTTGGGACTTCTACAAATAATATATCATCATTTACAAGGATGCACAAAGTTTGTGGAACTGATTAATTTCTAAACAATTCATGTTTCCACCGACTATCCTGGTTCTCTTAGTGTGTATCCACTGATTAATATGCAACGTTAAATTATATCATCTCTTCATTCACCCTCTCCCCAGCAGTCACCCCTGATGCAGCCTGAACATAACGTGCATCGTCCTTTGTTTCATCATTTTCCTATTAACATCTGTCTTACGACAGCCAGCCTCGGGCTAGAACCAAATGCCCTTCATCCTTTTTTTTTACTGTTCTCCTGAGATGGGCTGCCATGAGCCCATGCTTTCTAGGACCTCAGGGCCTGGGTCACCTTCAAATACTAACAGACGAGAAACAATTTCACATCACATCTGCCCCATTAAGATAAGTTTGTAGCTCTAAGTCCAGCCCTTCCAGTTGTTTGCAGGGAATGTACTCTGGAGCTGTGGATCTGGCAGCAGGTGCCTCTACTGCTTGAGCTAAAAGACCAGCTCCGTCAGCAAGAAGAGTCATAAAACTCCATACATGGTCTAGCCACCAGAGAGAGACAGAGCCACACTGCGCTAGCATAGGCCTTTTTGACCACTTAATTCATAACTGACGCAGTTCTCCTATTTCCCTCGACCTTTCAGCAGAGGTTGGGGTGAGAGAGAGGGGTGTATCCCGGGAGACCTACAGCTTTAGGACTATTCACTGTTAAGGACCAGATCCTGATCCCCTTACTCGTGAAGCGCTTTGCCGCACAGGTAAGCCTATTGAAGTCAATGGGACCCGTCACGGAGAGAAGTGATACTAAACATAAGAAAGGGTGCGAAGATGTGGCCCTAAATTATGTTTGTGTCCAGTGCCCAGGTGAGCTAGACTATGGGTGCCTGCTGTGCAGGTGTGGAAGAGAGACCTGCTCAGGGACTTACTAGGAGCTGGTCACAAGAGTGCTTGTGCTCACCTGAGCACAGAGACTTTACACGTGATTGCCACTCCAAAGGGGACAGGATGGAAGGAATGGAGGGAGCTGCCCTCGCAAGCCTGCACCGCTCACTGGAGGTGGTTAGCCAGGTTGCATGACCTTTAAGACATATAGCAGCAGCATTGCTTGCTGGGTGCCAGGTTGCTCCAGGGGTGCAGAATTCCTCCTTCTGGAGCAGAGCAGTTATATATCGGTCCCAGCATGGGCCAGCAACAGCCATTATTATTAGCCCTCTAGAGGCAGTAGCCGAGATTCAGGGCCCTACTGCTCGGTGCTGTACACAAAATATGAAATTCTTCCTGCCCCAATGACTTGCAGAATAAGCAGACGAAACAAACAAAGGACAGGAGGGGAAACTGAGACACAGAAAAGTGAAATGACTTGCCAAGGGTCAAACAGCAAGTCAGACCTGGGAGTAGAACAACGTGAGAACAGCCATCCTAGGTCCAGTGGTCCATCTAGCCCAGTATCCTGTCTTCCAACAGAGGTCAGTGCCAGATTCTTCAAAGGGAATGAACAGGGCAATTATTGTGTGATTCGTCCTCGTTGTCCACCCCCTACTTCTGGCAGTCAGAGACCTAGGAACACCCAAAGCATGGGGTTGTGTTCCTGACCAACTTGGCTAATAGCCATTGATGGAACTACCTGCCATGAACTTACCTAGTTCTTATTTGAACCCACTTATACTTACGGCCTTCACAACATCCCTTGGCAATGAGTTCCACAGCTTGACTGTGCGTTGTGTGAAGAAGTACTTTCTTCGGTTTGTTTTAAACCTGCTGACTATTAATTTCATCAGCTGACCCCTGGTTCTTGTGTTTTGTGAAGTGGTAATAACACTTCCTAATTCACTTTCTTCACACCATGATTTTACAGACCTCCATCATATTCTCCCCTACTTAATTGTCTCTTTGCTAAGCAGAACACCCAGTCCTTTTAACCTCTCTGTGGAAATTATTCCATATCCCTAATTAATAATAATATATGGAGATATACCTATCTCATAGAACTGGAAGGGACCCCAAAAGGTCATTGAGTCCAGCCCCCTGCCTTTACTAGCAGGACCAAGTACTGATTTTTCCCCAGATCCCTAAGTGGTCCCCTCAAGGATTGAATTCACAACCCTGGGTTTAGCAGGCCAATGCTCAAACCACTGAGCTATCCCTTCCCCCATTATTTTTGTTGCCCTTCTCTGTACTTTTTCCAATTCTACTATCTCTTTTGAGATGGGGTGACCAGGATTGTATGCATTATTCAAGATGTGGCTGCACCATGGATTTACATTATGACATTTTCTGACTTATCTATCCCTTTGCCAATGGTTCCTAACATTGTTAGCTTTTTTGACTGCTCCTGCACGTTAAGGAAATATTTTCAGAGAACTATCCAAGATGACGCTAAGATCTTTCCTGAGTGGTAACAGCTAATTTAAACCCCATCATTTTATATGTATAGGTGGGATTGTTTTCCAATGTGCATTACTTTGCATTTATCAACATTGAATTTCATCTGCCATTTTGTTGCCCAGTCACCCAGTTTTGTGAGATCCCTTTGTAACTCTTCACAGTCGGCTTTGAACTTAACTATCTTGAGTAATTTAGTATCATCTGCAAACTTTGCTACCTCACTGTTTACCCCTTTTACCGGATCATTTATAAATGTGTTGAATTACCTCTCTCCAGTGTGAAAACTGCCCATTTATTCCTTCCGTTTGTTTCCTATCCTATAACCAGTTACTGATCTACGAGAGGAGCTTTCCTCTTATCCCATGACTGCTTACTTTGCTTAAGAGCCTTTGGTGAGGGACCTTGTCAAAACCTTTCTGAAAGTCCAAGAACACCACATCCACTGGATCCCCTTCATCAATGTTTGTTGCCCCCCTCAAAGAATTTGAATAGATTGGTGAGGCATGATTTCCCTGTACAAAAGCTGTTGACTGTTCTCTAACATATTGTGTTAATCTGTGTGTCTGAAAATTCTGTTATTTACTATAAATTTCAACCTATTTGCCTGGTACTGAAGTTAGGCTTACAGGCTTGTAATTGCCAGGTTCACCTCTGGGGCCTTTTTTTTTTTAAAATGGACATTACATTAGCTATCCTCTAGTCATCTGGTAGAGAAGCAGATGTAAGCGATAGGTTACATTCCATAGTTAGTGCTGCAATTTCACATCTGAGTTCCTTCAGAACTCTAGGGTGAATACCCTTTGTCCTGGTGACCTGTTTAATTTATCAATTTGTTTCAAAACCACCTCTACTGACACCTCACGCTGTGACAGTTCCTCAGATTTGTCACCTAAAAAGAATGGCTCAGGTGTGGGGATCTCGCTGACTTCTCTGCAGTGAAGACCAATGCAAAGAATTAATTTAGCTTCTCTGCAATGGCCTTATCACCCTTAAGTGCTCCTTTAGCACCTCGATCATCCAGTGGTCCCACTTATTGTTTGGCAGCCTTCCTGCTTCTGATGTACTTACAATAATTAACATTTGCTTTGTCTTTTGCTAGTTGCTCTTCAATTTTTTTCCTTGACCTGCAAAATTATACTTTTACACTTGAACCTCGGGCTCCCAGATCTCATTCCAATGTCTCAAAGACATGCTGAAGCTCTTTATGTTGTATTTATTTATAATTTGCATGTACGGCTTAGGTTTCTATGAACCTGGTTCTCCTCCTGTCTGGGAAACTAGTGCATCAATGTGATCAGTGAATTTGTTCAAGGAAGCTTAAATCAATTCAATTCCCTTGGGTTTAATAATAATAATAATAAAAAGTACATAGCATTTCTCACATGGTTACTTTGATATATGCGTTTACAAAACCACAGACAAAGAGGAAAATAACCCCAATTGCAGGTATCATGCTTTGAAATCATCTTCCCACAGCAAGAAGTTCATTAACCCCCTGATCTAGCTGCCTCATTGAAACACAGATCTATAAAGGAGCACTTTGTATGTAGCACTGTTCAAAGGCAGTGAGGGGCATCCATCACTCAGTGTAATGAGCTATGGATGGTGTTTAGTGCCTTGTAATCTTCGTTAGTATCTGGTAATTATGTGCTTCTATCTAGAGTTGCATGCACAGCAGTCCAGGTGGTTCGTTCTTTTCAGCCCCATTGATTGTGTCTCATCTTGGCTTAGCAACAGGGGTGTTTGGATGCCGTCTGATCCTAATTATTTTAGTTGACCCCAATGTCAACTTCAAAATTGGCAACAGAAGTCTTTAGAAAAAACAGATCTGAAAGAAGATGGGGCAGGGGGAAAGTGAAAGCACTTCTTGGTTAACTCCTGTTGTTCAGCAAAAATTATGTTCTTTCTGGCTGTCCTCTGTCCAAGAGACCAAGAAACTTTCCAAGGAAAAAGAGGAGTGGGAGTTTAAGGCCAGAAAGGACCACCAGATCATTTAGTCTGACTTTGGTATATCGCAGTAATGGTTGGGAGGTAGGCAGCTGGGCCAGTATTGTCTCCTGGGCGGGGGTCGAAGGAAGGAATAGAGTCTAGTTACCAAGCCAAGTCAGGAAATGGGTACCGAGGTAAAGCCAGGCCAGGGTTGGAGTCAGGAGCAAGACAGGGCAAAAGATGAGGTCTGAAACAGTAGCAAGCCAGAGTCTGCATTATTGCTCATGAGGCTCCTTGGGGCAACTTCCTAGTTTATGTAGTTGGTGTGCTCCAATCAGGTGGCCACAGGGTTCTGTTGCTCTGGCCTCTTTAGGTAGTACTTCCCGCAGTGCCTAACTCTCCAGTAATTGTTGCATGCTGCTCCACTTGGCTCCCCAATGGGGAACGTGGAGGCATCTGTCTTCACAACTCCAGGTTCTAGACCCGAGGATCCTGCCCGTCACAAGCCACCAACACCACCAAGCAGGCACACACTAAACTCAACAACCAGCTTATGAAGAAAGAAAACCATGTTGAGACAGACTTTCTAAAAGGCTCCACGCTGGAGCTGGGGTGGTGGTGTCAGTGGGTGTACGTGGGTGTTCTCTCCGTGTGCCGCCCCAGTTCTCAGCAGATCTCCGCCGGCCCAGCAGACCTCGATAGTACTATCCAGAAAGACCTCAGATTCGGCTCAGTGGTGAAAGCACGCGGCCAGGTTTATTGCCAACAAAGCATGGTATTAGTGCCTGATAGACTCTATAGGAACAATAACACACGTATGCCCCTGAGAATGGACCCAGCCCAGTCAGCAGCAGGACTTTCTGCTGCCCCATAAGCTGGACACCTCCTACAGTGGTGCAAGTAGGACGGTCCGGTACGCCGTACCAGTAAGATATTTCTATCCGGTACGCCATACCAGAAAGATATTTATAGCCGGTACGCCGTACCAGTAAGATATTTCTAGCCGGTACGCCGTACCAGTAAGATATTTCTAGCCGGTACGCCGTACCAGTAAGATATTTCTAGCCGGTACGCCGTACCAGTAAGATATTTCTAGCCGGTACGCCGTACCAGTAAGATATTTCTAGCCGGTACGCCGTACCAGAAAGACACAGGAGCAGCAGAATGCGGGGCTTCCGGGCAGCCCCATGCCGGCACCTCCTCCACCGTGGCTGTACTGCCCCCAGCCCTTCCACGCAGCTGCGTCTAGCGTCTCCTGTCCGGGGTCCATAGGCAGCCTCGCTGGAGGACAGGGCTGGGGGCGGTACCGGTACAGCCACGCTGGAGGAGCTGCTGCCATGGGGCTGCCCAGCAGCCCCACATTCTGCTCCTTTCGTCGCTGCAGTTCCGGAGAGCCCTGAAGTTCAGAAGTCTCCGGCANTATTACTCTCCTGACATAGTTAGTTACTGACCCCACACCTTGTACCTGCTGGTTCGAACAAAACATCTTCATCCTTCACCCTGTCCTGTCCTCCTGTCCTTGTCGTACTCGGGGTCGGTGTGTTCCTGTACCATCTCCCAGGATTGTGTTTATGCCATTTCTCTATGTTGGGGTGAACCCATACTAGCCTTCTGGAATGTGTTTATATGAATATCCAGTACTTAGTATTTCTTAGGGGTGCCTGTGTTTTAGCAACGCTCACCGTGCCTTTGCCAAGTTCATGTACCAAACTGTGAACTTGTAAGCAAGCCTTTGCTTACGGCAGGGTCTGACTTTTGCTCATAGATTGGTGTTTGCTGACTTTGGTTCAAACCTTAGGCCTTGCACCAGCCCACGGGCTCCAGTCTCTCTATCTCTACTGCGGGTGGAGACAGGTAATTCCGACGGTTCCAAATTTGGGTTTGTTCCGATTGGGAAGGTAAATCAAAATGTTAACATTCTCCACGAAAGGGAATGGAGCCCTGGCTCTGGGGCAATTCTGCTGGGCTTCCCTTGGCCACACGTGCTGGAGTCCCCAGGTGCCAGGGAGCCATGTGGGCTCCATCGGCTCTTCACTGAAATCTAACAGTCTCAGTGGGATGTTTGCCAATTCATCAACATCAAAAATTCTGACCGGGGGGGAAATGTTAGAAAAGATTCCAGCTATCAGCTCTTCTCGGCACGCAGAACTAGGGCCAGATTTTCAACTCTGCTCCCATTCAGGCATTTAAATGAGATTTTTCCAAAGATCTCAGCACCCGCATCTCCCATTGTTCTGCTACTGTTTATTCCCCACCTCAAGTTAAAATACTCAGACAGTAGAAATGGGGGAAGATCTTTTGCTGGTGCAAACTGTCATAGCTCCATACAGTCAATGGGCCAGCCCTTCAGCTGCTGGAAATCAATTGGGGGGAGGGATAGCTGAGTGGTTTGAGCATTGGCCTGCTAAACTCAGGGTTGTGAGTTCAATCCTTGAGGGGGCTGCTTAGGCATCTGAGACAAAATCAGTACTTGGTCCTGCTAGTGAAGGCAGGGGGCTGGACTTCATGACTTTTCAGGGTCCCTTCCAGGTCTATGAGATAGGTATAACATAGTTCCAATGAAATAAGTGAAGCTATGCATCTGAGGATCTGTCCCATAATGGGCTCTTGTCTCTCAATGCTTTGTTTTGTAGCATTGCTTTTTACAACGTTGCCTCACAGAACGAGACCTAGTGCAAAGGAAGCACATTTTGTTGTAGTAGTGGCTACGCCTTTAAGGGCTGAGCTTCCCAGCCAGAGAGTCTGGGTGGGGCACTCTGATGCTGCTGGAACCAGACACTGAATAAAGCAGAGCTCTTGCAAGCACCAGAAGCACTAAGTGGTCACTGAATATCACACATTTCTCCAGAACTGGATGATAAGTCTACCTGCACTTGATCATATATAACACCAGTTAATGAAACACTCGTGTGACAGCATGGACTAACTTGTAAATTCGTGTTTTGTTTTGGTTTAAAAAGCTGAAAATGGCTGAGAACTTAAAAATTGGATGGTACAAGTCTTCTAGTCCCGGTGATGATTGAACCTGATGATCTTCTGAACAAAAAGAGCTCTAAACCATGCTTGTAGCTGTTTTCATTGCTTCGCATCGACACAACAGACGTTCTAGGCATCAGAGTGGCACACACATTGACAATCCTGGAATCGTAGAGAGATAATCAGAGCCACTGAATGTACAGTACAAAGATAATAATGTTTGCAGCAACCATACAGAATATAAACTGGCAAGGCATACAGGCATTAACAAGAATTATTGCAGCACTTCATGTACTTAAGACCTCTTAACACATATTGTGGGTGGGGAAAAAGTACATTTGTGGTTCATCCTCCTGTTGATTTTTATTTTATTTTATTTTTTGCCCATGCCGTGTTTCTGCAGTGCTCTGCTTTATTACAGGTTTAGCGTGGACTGCACATTTAACTAGATTATGCCCACCACTGTCCAAATATTAATGAAACAACTCTGCATGTATACATGAATTTAATCAACAATAATATATCTGAAAAAGAGATACCTAGACATCCAGAAGCGTGACAGCAATGCTAAATATATCTGAGAGCTCCTGGAATTCATCCAGACCTGGGAGCAGCACAGAGGGATATCGATAAAGATCTCAAAGATTGTCAAGGGGTTAACATTAAGACTCATTAACAATTTAATGAGAGTTCATTGGAATTGTCTTTTTGAGTCTCATATCTTGCTTTCTAGTTAAAGGTCTCTTTGGGCTGAAGTAGTGCATTTAGCATTTGTCAGTAACGCAGCAAAAAAGTTTTGTTCCCATTCTAAAGGCAAAACATCAATAAGATGGAGAAAGGTTCCGAATTCAGCTCGAACGTCCAATAAATGAGCCCGTCATTTCCCGTAAATCAGGGAGATGAAGTGGTAAGTGTTGGCAGCCTGATTTCTTTGATAGTTATTTTTTTCCTTTTGGCTTAAAACATCATCTCATTCTGTGAGTGTTTTGAAATATTTTTGTTGTGGCCAAACGTGACGTGTTTCAGGACTTGCTAAAAGGCTTTCTTTTTCAAACAGCCAGTGATAAACCATTTGCTAATGGCGTAAGTTAATATTTCAGAGTGTAGCTGTTTTTAACACACACTCCTGAATGATATACGGTATTGGTCAAATTCTTTCATTAAGATTGCCAGTGCTGGTCCTTGCTGTGTGTTCTACATAGAAACAAAATAATTCAATAAAAACCCTGTTTTGCTTTCTGAGCTCTCCATTGTTCCTTAACCCCACCCTGGTTTTCATTTTAAAAAAAACCAAGTACAAAAATCCACGTTCTTCCACGATTACTCAGATTGAGTACTAGCTTACTTCACGAGAAGAAGCTCCATTATTTCACTGGGGCTCCACACAGAGTAACAGTTGTGGGATCAGTTAAAATCATCTTTCTTTGTTGATTTTTAGGGCAGATTGTGAGATCCTTACCCTGAATAACGCTTTACCCTCCCGACCTCGGTGGGACTATTTGCATAGTAATGCGTGCATAAAGTTATTGGAATCTGGCTCTTAACAATCATGTCCCCTCTAAGCTGCTTCTCAGTAGCTCAGTTACGCCTTTCCACTTCCCATCTCCAAGACATTTGGAGACATTCATGCTGTTTATAACTGATTGTGTGACACAGTGGTCCCCAACCTTTTTGTGGCCAGTAGCACATTCATGTTTTCAGAAGAGTGTGGCGGGCGCCAACAGTTTTTCAAGGCTTATTTTGTATTTGTACATTAAATAATATGAAAAACATCATATTTAATATTACATAATATATGAATCCAGAGAGAAGAGAGAAGCCGGAGAGAAGCCGTGAGGACAGAGAACACCGGCGCCCGCAGCCCCGGAGTTCTCTGTCCCCAGCAGGTGCAGGGCCCTGGCTTCTCTCCCCTGCTGGGCACTAGGCGAGCCCCACGCCTGCCGGGGACAGAGAACACTGGCGCCCGCAGTCTGAGTTCTCTGTCCCCGTCAGGCGCGGGGCCGCGGCTTCTCTCCCCTGCTGGGCACTAGGCGGGCCCCACGCCTGCCGGAGACAGAGAACACCGGCGCCCGCAGCCTGAGTTCTCTGTCCCCGGCAGGCGCGGGGCCGCGGCTTCTCTCCCCTGCTGGGCACTAGGCGGGCCCCACGCCTGGCGGAAACAGAGAACACCGGCGCCCACAGCCTGAGTTCTCTGTCCCCGGCAGGCACGGGGCCGCAGCTTCTCTCCCCTGCTGCGCACTAGGCGGGCGCACATAAATGCCCCGGCGGGCGCCATGGCACCCGCAGGCACCACGTTGGGGACCACTGGTGTGACAGAATGCACTGTTACAGAGACAAGGTGAGAGAGGTAATATCTTTTATTTGACCAACTTCTGTTGGTGAGAGAGAGAAGCTTCCGAACTTACACAGAGCTGAAGAAGAGCAATGCTACCATGGAGGTCCTGGACTTCAGTCTCTTAACTAGCGGCCTAAATCTGGCCTCCAGTAGCTCTCTCCTACCTTTTCCTACGCCATTGGTACCTACATGCACCACAGCCACCGGCTCCTCCCCAGCACTGCACCTGGATTACATTTAGCATCGAAGAACCACACTTTTTTTGATCATGGATGTCATGAGATCTGATGTACTAACAAGAGCAAAACCGAGAGCCAGGGTAGGTGGAATTCAGTAAAAACAAACAAACAAAAAAAACACCCAATGTTTAAAAAGTACATTTATTAACGTGAGAAAAAAAAATCCTGTCAATATTTTTTGGCAAAAAATGGGGGTTTCTTTGATAAAATGGAAACACGTGTGGAAAAGTTCTGATTTTGTTGAAAAGGTTTAGATTTTTGTTTGAAAAAAATGACCCCCACCCCCCACCAAGGTTTTGGTCAAAATTTTTCACAGGGAAGAAAAATAATTTCTCAGCTAGCTTGGGTGGGTTGTCATTGGTGACAGAAACCCTAGGGAGAGGCAGCAGCAATTTTGCACACTCAGAGGCACAGAAAATAGGTGATTACCATCCAGAAAGCCACAACAATGGAGAGGTGGGCCCAGAAAAAGTCAGATCTGCTCACAGTGTAACAAAGGGAACTGTGAGGGGGTGGCCACCACACACAGGACTGCCAGGGGTTAAGGTGGCCAGGTAAGCCCGTCAATTGAGGGGAGGGATAGCTCAGTGGTTTGAGCATTAGCCTGCTAAACCCAGGGTTGTGAGTTCAATCATTGAGGGGGCCACTTAGGGATCTGGGGCAAAAATTGGTCCTGCTAGTGAAGGCAGGGGGCTGGACTCGATGACCTTTCAGGGTCCCTTCTAGCTCTATGAGATAGGTATATCTCCATATATTATATTATAAGTCCATAGGGTGCAGCTGGAGGGAGAGCCAGGGAGCAGGGAATTGTTTGGGAGCAGGTGCAGCTGTGCAGAAACAGGTGGGGCCTATAAAGCCAGGAAGCTGGCAACAGACAAGGGCTGCTGAGAAGGGGCAGTCACTCCCTAGGAAGATGGAGTAGTGTTTTAGGGGCTGCAGATGCCTGTTGGTTGCAGGCACTTCCTGGGAGGAGGGTTTGGAGCTGGTACACCCAGGGCAAGGAGGGGAACCAGGAGTAGCAGGAAGCTGCCAAGGGAAGGAGCAGTGAGGGCTGGGAGAGGAAAGCCCAGAACTACTAAGCTGAGGGTCCCTGGACTGGAATCCGGAGTAGTGGGTAGGGCTGGGTTCCCCATCAGCCACTGAGGGCATGACAGCGAACTGGAAGACTGCCTGGGTCACTGTGAGAGAGAAAGAGAATCAAAGGACTGTACCCTGGAAGAGGGGATCACTGAGTGACCGAGCCGGAGGGCTGAGTCACGATGAAGATGCTGTGGTTCCTGGGATGAGAAAGGAGCTGCAGACCTGAGAGAGAGAGAGAGGGTGTGGCGGTGTGCGACTCCAGGAAGGGGTGTTGGCCTCGAGGTAATCCCCAGAGTGACCAGGAGGAGGCGCCAGACAAGTGGTGAGTAGCACCCTGTCAGAGGAACATTGCAAAAAGCATATTATGGTTATAACTAAAAATAATATTTAGAAAGCTGGGTGATGGGGTTTTTTCAGATTCACTTCCTTTTGGCCAAAAAAATGCAGATTTGGGTTGTATCAGATTCACCAGAATGCTTTGGTTGAGAGTAGGGTTGCTGACATTCTAATCCCTGAAAACCGAACACCCCTGCCCCGCCTCTTCCTCGGAGACCCCCCTGCCCCGCCTCATTCTCCCCTACCGCACCTTGCCCCATGCTCGCTCCCCCACCCCCCAGGACTCACCTGCCGCCTGCAGAGCTGGAAGGAGCCAACACCTGCACAATTGGGGCACAGCGGGGTATGGCCGGGATCAGTCCCCAGAGCGAGGGGCCTGGGTAGGGAAATCGGGGCACAGCAGAGCAGCGGATCTGGGGCTGGGGTGGAAGGTGGGTCGGTCCCTGGAGTGAGGGGCTGGGGTGGGGAAATTGGGGGGGGGGGAGGCACTGAAATCAATGCTACTCCAATTTACCCCAGCTGAGGAGCTGGCCTTTCATTTTTTTAATGGTTCTGGAATATCTGATGGTGGCTTCCAGGAAAAAATATCAACTCACTCGGCTTCCGCAAGCCAGCCCAATGTGCCCCTGACTGCCTTTAGTTTGCACAAGCAGCAGTAAGTGCGGGCACATCGCTGATCCTTACCTGGAGTATGTGAACCCCGCAAGCCTGCACAATTGGCCTGGATCTGTTGTTTCCACATAAAAGGTCCTCTACTTCCTTCTTCCAGCCAGACTACCACTTCTCCCAGTATTTCAGCACTTCTCCTTCAGGGTGGAAACAGAAGTGGTGAGATGCAAATTAATACAGTCTTTCAAATCTAACCAAACTATTGGGATTCTCAACACTAGCAGAGATCAGCTTTGGTTCCAATGTTGAGAGGAAGGCTTATGATACTGTTTAACTGGCCTGACTTGCCTATGGGGGAGCAGAGGAAGGAAAACACTTAAAATAGTAACTTCTGAATGGCCAAGGGTTTCAGAAGTTTCAGATTGCAGTATGAGCAGCTTAAAGACATTGGGTCAGATCCTCACTGGTGTAAGCTGGTGTAGCCCCATGAACTTCTATTTTTACCAGCTGAGAATCTGGCCATCAACTTCAATAGAGGTGTGCATATTTATACCTGCCAATGAGCTGTTCCATTATAGCTATACAAGGTTTTCTTCATTTGGTGGGTGTGGTTTATCACCTATCTTTCTCTCCGCTTGGTTTAGGCAGATACAAAGTCAAATGTATTATTGTTTCCCTATCATCAGCTACCATTTGTATTATGTGATGGCAGAGGATGGAATCCATTCCATCAGTAGGACAATAGAGTCAACCCTTTGATGCTTGGTTACCATTGGGAAAAGGTTGTTTGTACAATAAAATCCTCTTAGGACATTTGGGGGGAAATCAAACAGCTGCTGGGGGTTTTAAAGTCATTCAGGGCCCTGTGCAATGGTGGGTCCTGGACTACCAAAGTATGACAAATTCAGAAGGTGGAAGGAACTTCGTATTTTTAAAATGCTGTGTCTGATGATCTACACTTATATCTGTAGGATGAGATTGTGCCTCCCTTCCTACGATTCGTACTTTACTCCTTGAGCAGTCTTGTTGATTCCAGCGGAGATCCACACACATGAAGATGCAGTGCATATGAGTAGTTGGACAATAAAATGGCAGATGAATATAATGTTGATAAGGACAAAGTAATGCACACTGGGGGAAAAAATTAATCCCAGCAATATATGCAAAACAATGGGGTCTAAATTAGCAACTACCACTCAAAAAAGAGATGTTAGCATCATCGTGGATAGTTCTCTGAAAACATCTGCTCAATGCACAATGGCAGTCATAAAAGCTAACAACATTAGGAACCATTAGGGAAGAGATAGATATTAAGACAGAAAATATCATAATGCCACTGTATCAATCCATGTGATATGCCCACACCTGGAATACTGTGTGCACATCTGGTCATCCCAGCTCAAAAAAGATATATTAGAATTGTAATATGGGCAGAGAAGGGCAGCAAAAATGATCAAGGGCCTGGGACCACTTCCGTATTAGAAGAGATTAGAAAGACTTGGACTGTTCAGCTTAGAACAGAGATGACTAAGGTGGGGATATGATAGAGGTCTAAAATAATCAATAGTGTGGAGAAAGTGACCAGGGAAATATTTACCCCTTCACATAACACAAGAACCAGGGGTCACCAAATGAAATGAATAGGCAGCAGGTTTAAAAGAAACATAAGGAAGTATTTCTTCACACAATGCACAGTCAACCCGTGGAACTCATTGCCAGGGGATGTTGTGAAGGCCAAAAGTATAACTGGATTCAAAAAATAATTGGATAAGTTGATGCATCTGTCCTCCATGAATTGCTATTAGCCAAGATGGTCAGGGATGCCGCCCCATGCTCTGAGTGGGCCTAACCATCTGAGTGGAGTATACAAATATTGCTCAGGCATGCAGGAGTGAAATCAGGAAGGCCAAATCACAGTTGGAGTTGCAGCTAGCAAGAGATGTTAAGAGTAACAAGAAGGGTTTCTTCAGGTATGTTAGCAACAAGAAGAAGGTCAAGGAAAGTGTGGGCCCCTTACTGAATGAGGGAGGCAACCTAGTGACCGAGGANGCAGTGACTGAACATTTGTCTTTCTCTTGTACAGGCCGAAGCATATTGTTGTTGTTCAATAAAAACAGTAACAAAGGGATAAATGGAGAATGGGGTGAATATTCAATATGATGCATAACAATAATATAGTGAAAAATACAATATTACATTTGCTCTGATATGCCACTGATTTGTTTTGTATTTAACTGGCACTAGTTGAACATATAAAACCTCTCTGTATTAGACAAAGGTGTTGTGTACAGTACATTGCCTCTATACCAACGATAGTGTGTATAGAAGTCAATAATATTTGAACAGAAAAGAAGTACATCAAATGAAAAATCAATTACAAAATGCCCCTACTTATTTAAAAAGATTAAAAAAAAATCTACCACAGTCCTTATTCTGCAGCTTTTTCTCTTTGCTTCATGTCCCTATTTTTCAGTCTCAACCATTTTGTAAAAAACAAGTACTTTCATTACCTTAGCAACCACAGAAACATGTAGTACTGTATGTATGCAACCTTTTTTAAGAAAGTACACAGCACCATGGGAACTGAGCTGTTGACTCCTGTGGAGGCAGCAAATGGTAGCAATAGAAGCAATTCAAATGCACTATTCAAATAAATGATAGAAGTTTCACACCAGTGATGTAAGACAAACAAAGACTGGGGCTTCTGCACTATTGCAAGACCCTTTGGATATTGCCCATTATTTCTACAGAATAGGAAGTTGCATACATCCTACTCAGTGGATGGAACATTAAGATAACTCTGCAATACATAATATCTTCCTAAACCTACCAGTTATTCATATACAATGTGACTGTATACAATTTTTACAGTAATTGAAAAGTCTCCTGTCTTTCAAAACTTCTGGTCCACTGTAACCTAAGAAGCTGGATATGAGTCAAGTGTGACCTTGTTGCCAAGAAGGCTAAAGGCATTTTGGGCTGTATAAGTAGGAGCATTGCCAGCAGATCGAGGGACGTGATCATTCCCCTCTATTCGACATTGGTGAGGCCTCATCTGGAGTACTGTGTCCAGTTTTGTGCCCCACACTACAAGAAGGATGTGAAAAAATTGGAAAGAGTCCAGTGGAGGGCAACAAAAATGATTAGGGGGCTGGAGCACATGACTTATGAGGAGAGGCTGAGGGAACTGGGATTGTTTAGTCTGCAGAAGAGAAGAATGAGGGGGGATTTGATAGCTGCTTTGGAACGGGGGTTCCAAAGAGGATGGATCTAGACTGTTCTCAGTGACAGAACAAGAAGTAATGGTCTCAAGTTGCAGTGGGGGAGGTTTAGGTTGGATATTAGGAAAAACTTTTTCACTAGGAGGGTGGTGAAGCACTGGAATGGGTTACCTAGGGAGGTGGTGGAATCTCCTTCCTTAGAGGTTTTTAAGGTCAGGCTTGACAAAGGCCTGGCTGGGATGATTTAGTTGGGGATTGGTCCTGCTTTGAGCAGGGGGTTGGACTAGATGACCTCCTGAGGTCCCTTCCAACCCTGATATTCTATGATTCTGTGATTCTATGAGTGCTAGAAGCTGTCTGGGTTTAATAATAAAACCCAGTCATGGCAGGATTGCCCTTTTTTGCTGCAGCTGGGATTAGACAGGGGATGGGTCACTTGATAATTGTTCTGATCTGTTCATTTCCTCTGAAGCATTTGGCACCAGCCACTGTTGGAAGACAGGACACTAGGCTAGATGGACTATTGGCCTGGCCCAGTATGGCCATTCATATGTTCTTATAGTTGCATGAATGAATTGGGTTTTANTCTGTTCATTTCCTCTGAAGCATTTGGCACCAGCCACTGTTGGAAGACAGGACACTAGGCTAGATGGACTATTGGCCTGGCCCAGTATGGCCATTCATATGTTCTTATAGCTGCATGAATGAATTGGGTTTTAACAGTGATGTGCAGCAGAAGTCCAAAGTGACTCCTAATGAAGCAAATCTAATGCACTAATTCTGCAGTATGAGGTTGCAACTCAGCTGCAGAGGAGGCAAAACAACTGATTTCTAGTGATAGGCCAGTATAATTAGCTCCCTCCCTCTCTCTTTTTGCCTTTCACTTACTTGGAGCAGCAACGGACCTGTGCTCGAGAGTCATGAGCATTATTCCACTGAAAATAAATTATTTTAGCAATATTTAGAAAGTTCACTATATGTATTGCTCATTTATTCTGGTGCTTCTTAGCCAATAAATCAATAATGAAGGTTATCTTTTGATTTTTAAAGTAACGACAATTATGTTTTATTGAAATAGCAACATTTTTCTACTCTTGGGTAATGCCTCTTAGGTAGAGCTTGGTGATTTTTTTCTTTTTTTTGCAAATAGTGAATTCACCAAGAACATGCATTTTGGGGGAGGGGGGCACCAAAACTTTTTGAAAATTAGGTGGAATTTGGTGAATAGTTTCAGTTGATTAAAAAAAAAGTGGCAACAAATTTTGGAAATCTCAAAATGGCTCAATTAGAAAAAAAATTCTAAAAATGCATCTGAAAATCTAAAAAATCTCATTGAAAAATGTCATTTCAATTAGACGTTCAAATTGTTGGGGTTTTTTTTTGTTTTGACCTGAATGGGAGTTTGGCTTTTCCTTAGTTTGGGAATTAGAGAAAGGGAAGTTAGGGTTAGATTAGTTCCAGTATTGAAAGCTATTAAAGAAGACTTGGAAGGATAGCCAGGACTCCATCTTACATCACTGTAATGTCTTATGCTGTTTTACGCTGTCATTGCTAATGCCATTACCAAAGTTATCAGACATTTTTCAAAAACGAGTCTTGGACTTCACTCAACAAATAAGGAAAGAGCATTTTTAAAAAGCCTGTGTAATTTCAGAGCCTCATTGAGCTAGGCTCTGCGTAGACACATAGTAAGAGATAGTTCCTGTCCCAAAGAGCTAAAAATCTTGGGATGGGATTTTCAAAAGTGACAAAGGGAGTTAGGTACCCAATTAATGGGTGTTAATGGGATGCTTTTTATACATTTACACAGGTTTCCTTTATCTAGTCCTGGACTTCTTGAGCCCCAAATTCAGAGTTTTATGCCACTTTCCCTGCTCTGAAACATATGTGGCCAAGACTCACTAATACTCACTAAATCTGATTGATCTTTAAGCAATCTGCTCCTCTATAAAGGATTATGAAAAAGATAACCACTCACTTATATGTTCCTGTGACATTTAATTACAAGATGGGGATTCATTTTGCAGAACATATGTAAGATTACCTTGCATGATGCAAAAAACAAAAAACCCTCCAGCTTTTAAATAGGACATAGACCTCTCGGAGGGAACAGCATGTAGGCTAATCCTCCCTTGTTGAGAAAGACCTCAGTGTCCTTCTGTTACTACTCATGATGTAATAGTCAAAAATCAATCAAGTCACCTTCAGGTGGTGAATTGGCCAATCAACAATCAGAACGGCACCAATAATGCATGTGATCATGAATGTTGGTTCAGCACTTAAACATAATCCAGGTCCCAAATCAATCCTGTTAGAGATAATGGATATTTATATAAAAAATCATAGGAAGGTGGCAATAATTGTGATGTCTCCATTATTAGACCCCTCCCATAGCCAGAAGGACAGCCCTTAAATATATTTGCACTGACACATTAAGCTACTGCAGCTCAGTTGCCTGGGCTCAGTAGTTAAGCTTGGTCGCCTTCTCTAGACTTATTTTTAAGATGGACTCTCAACTTCAGACTTGATATATTAACTTGCCAACATTATTCTCCACTCCCATGGCCAGTGGGTGATCTCCTTGGGAGAATATATAATCGGCATAATCAATTGTGTAGTCCAACAGCTGCAGGACACAGCTGGTAATAACCCAGGACAGGCCATGTATAATGTACCTGTCTGCAATGAACAACAGTTTAAAGGTTCTTCCAACATGCACCCTCCTTAGGAGGAACACAATGGAGACCGACAGAGAATCAGACACCTTCAGTTCCCAAAACAGCGTGGCCAATAAAACAGGCAAGAGAACACCTGTGAACACAATAAGACGGTTGCAGATTGTAGATGTACACTAATAAGTTTAATCATGGAAACAGATGGATTGCCATGTACTCAATGTGTAATTTTGCAGTTGGTCCATGACCTCATCCTACCTCTCCCAAACAAAAAAGTTGCTTCTGATTTTGTAGATTTTACATGACATGATATGTTTAGAAAGAAAAGCTCATTAAAAAGTGGATCTATACTAGAATAGGTACTTAACTGTACAGCATGCCTTAATAAAATTATCATAATAAATAATTTATAATCAGCCTGTAAAGTAATTGCCAGTCAAGGTACCTAATTAAAATAATGATGATAAGATCTATGCACGGTGGGACAGATTTTTCAAAAGTACTCAACACCCAGTAGCTTCATTTGAGATGCACAGGAGCTTCTCTGTGTGCTAAGCACATCTGAAGCTCTGCCCACTTCATTTAGGTGCCTAAATGGAAGCTGCTCCATACTGAATCTTCATCCTTGTTGTTTCTAACAGAGGAGGAGAGCAGAAAACAAAGCAGAATATTTTCATTGGCTCCAAGAAATCAGTGAGGCAGATTTTGTTTCCCATAATCCTACCCTATAATATGTTCTTGGGCCGGCAGACTCGCTGATTTCACTGAGGCTACTTACAGAGTATGCTCAGCCTGGGTAAGGAGTCCGGAATAAGGCCAAATAAACACAGGAGCCAAATGTCTGCACTAGTATCCAAGGTGAAATCAGTGATGTTGTGCAATGAAGTAAGTTGGTGAACACCTCATCTGAAGTCCGTGGGGTTGCACAGTTTGCTAACGGGTAGAATGTAGTCCACAGAGTAATACCAAGGTTGGCTTGTTTGATTCGGAAAATGCAGATTCTGGAGTAGTTTGGATGAGCATCTTGGGAAGGTGAGAACACCTCAGAAAGCAAGCTGTGTTTGTGGGGGATAACTGTGAGGTATCTAATGGGTCAGAGCTACTTTCTGTTTTGTGTTTTCCTCTTTCCTATGGGCTAAGTTATGCTACTGGGGTTATAACTACCTTTGTACCCTTGTCCCCCAAGCGGTGCTGGGGGAAAGAAGGGCTGGTTCCCAAGATCTCATCCTAGAGATTGAAAATTCTCCCAGGAAGCTCCTTTTATTGAAGATTTCAACCCTTTTGTCCAGCTATCTGTCTTCTCATTTTTGGATCCCAGAGTCCCTTGAGTGATAGGTAGTTTGCACGTTTCAGTCTTGATTAAGACTATTTTCTAAGGCTGAATAAGAATAGTGAACTTCATTCAATGGAGTATTGAACTGTAGTTTCCCAGTGAAAACTCTCTTTAAGCCCTTAAAGGACCTAAGTCTAATTCCCTGCTCGTTTATGCCACTTTTACTCTGGTGCCTGTCCAGTGAAATCAGTGGATAATATTAGAGCGGCTCCTCAGCTGGTAGCAATCGATGTAGCTGTATTGACTTCAGTGGAGCTATGTCAGTTTACACCCGCTGAGAATCCGGCCCAATGAGCTCTTCTTAAGTTCCCTGCAGCAGCATCTTTTATCCTGTGGCCTTCACAAAACGGGGAGATTTTGTCTCGCAAAAGTTTATTTCCCGTCACAATTTTCTAAATAATCATCTACAGTTTTCAGGCACAAATATATATTTTAGGCTTATCTAGAGCTACTAATGTGTTATACCAGGTAATATATCCAGTAGTAGATAAGAGTGACTCACAATTACTTTTCTTCTCCCTTTTCAAATGGGAGGCATGCTGTTCCCTGAAGTCCCATCTTGCTCCGCAGATCTCCAGCAGGTACGGTGAATATAAAATAAACATGTCTCTTCCGGGGGATATTATAAATAGTCTTCATTAATATTCTCTGTGAAGTACCACTCTCCCATTCCCTTTATTTGACCATCAAAACGGCAGCCCAGTGAAAACAAGTCATTATGGACTTTTTTACATGAAATGGATTTATTCTGTTACTCTTACCTACATGTTTTTATACATCTAATGACTTGTTTTTTTTACAAACATATCATTATTTGCTTGATCACAACTATTCATTTCTTGGGGACTGCTATGAAGAAATATACTGTGAGGACACATAAGCCAGATGCTGTCCTATCCAAGCCCCAGTAACACTTGAGTGCATGAGAGCTCCTGAACATCCTAGGTAGGATTTTTCAGTGGATCCTAGGGAAGTTAGGCACCCAACACCCATAGAAATCCAAAACTGCCCTAGGCCCCATTGAAAAGCTACTGTTCCTTTAAAAGGCTTAAAAATGAGGCCTCTGTAGCTTCTGGCCTCACAGAGTGAACTGTAGGTGGAAAATGAAGGACCTGACCTGACCTTGGGTCTTGAAACTACACACAGTTTAACACAAACTCCTAAATTCTTGAGAGACACTCGCATCAGATCCTGAGTGTGGAGATAACCTGGGATACACTCTCATGCTCTTCGCTTGCCAGACACCTCATCTTCTTGACTTGATGCTGCTGGCGTGTGTTGCTGATGCTGAGGCTTTTCACAGCAAGAGAAACAGGAAATAGACCCAGTTCCTGCCAAGTGCTTCACTGGCTTATTCTGAGTGACTCTATGGGAACATTTTTGCTGATTTCTGGAGCGGATTGAATTATTCACTGTGAATCACGTATTAGGTGAATTGGGCATTGTTTTCAAACAAGTAATGAATGGCCTTTGGTGCTAGCCCCTGAACAGGATGAAAGATTTCAAGCCCTGTATATAGCATTTTTAACCTTAATGATTTAGCAATGTATTCCTCCTCCTTTGTACAATTTTTGATCTGGAATGGTTGGATCATTTCCCTTTCAGTCATCTCCAGTGCTCTTTTCTGGCACCCTTGTGAAGTTCAGGCTGGCCAGCATTCTCCTTCAGAATTTACTTCTCAGCTTCCGTCTCCTACTTACCTTCAGACCATACCGCTCTTCATCAAGCTGATCTTCAACGCCGCATGTGAGACGTTCCCCTCTGGTGTTGTCTGGACCAGTAATCTGCTAGGTCACTCCAATCCTTGACCCTGGGAGCCAGCCTTACCCTACTCTGCTGTGAGACCCCCCACTCCTTGCCTGTTCATACACAACTTCTGGTATGTAAGCTGCTCCTTGGATTGTGCAACTGAATGACACTAGCCAATATCTCCATCCCAGACACAACCCTAGGAACCTCCGTCTTGCAGTTATACCTGCTGGATGCTGCAAGCTTATATGAGACAAATAAATTGATATGTACCAGGCTTGTTATCCCAAGGGGAGTCTCTGTCACATTTCAAACCAAACACACTGCTTCACGTAGAATAAACAAATACATTTATTAACTATAAAGATAGATTTTAAGCAATTGTAAGTCAGAACATAATAAATCAGATTTGGTCAAATGAAATAGAAGCAAAACACATTCTAAGCTGATCTTAACACTTTCAATGTTCTTACAAACTTAGATGCTTCTCAGCACAGGCTGGCTGGTTGCTCTTCAGCCAGGATCTCCCCTTTGATCAGCGCTTCAGTCACTTGGTGGTGGTGTCTGTAGATGGAGGTGGAAGAGAGAGAGCATGGCAAATGTCTCTCCCTTTTATCATGTCCTTTCTTCCCTCTTGGCTTTGCCCCCCACCCCCTTCAGAGTCAGGCGAGCATTACCTCATCGCCGTTCCAAACTGATCAAAGGAAGGGGGGTGACTCCCTCCAGGGTCTAACACATTATTTTGTTGCTGCCTAGGCCAGCGTCCTTTGTTCCTGTGAGGCTGGGCTGGGTTTGTCCCATATCTGCCCTGATGAGGTGTGAACTGCCCCTCTGCTTCTGGAGAGTTTTTGCCTGGGCTTGCTTTAAGCCATGAGGATACATTTTCAGCCTCGTAACTATATACATGAAATTATAACCTGTAACATTACTGTAACAATTATAACATCACTATAACAACCCTCCTCAGTGCATCATGAGCCTTCCGAAAACACCCAACATGACAAATTTTGCATTGGATACCACACAACCATATTATAAGGATGAACATGGGGGTGCTGGGTGTTCCGCTGAGGTACAGAACATCACAGCATGTCATGCCAATCACTGGCAAAAATGGTATGAAACAGACTAGAAATAAGAGGTCAGATGCTCAGCTGGTTTAAATAGGCCTGGCTTCATTAAAGTCAATGGAGCTGTGCTTATTTAATCCACCTGATGATGTAGCCTAGTACATCATGTTCATAAGTGCTTGTGACCCTCCAAGCTAAAAGACCAGAATCTTTTGCCCTTTATTCATGCTAAGTAGCACCTTGCTCCACTGAAGTCAATGGCACTATTTGAGAAGTAAGGTACTGCTTGTTGTGAGGGTAAGGCTGCCAGAATCAGGCCCAAAATAGGTTTCACGGTCTCAAATGATGGCTAGCAGATTGATTTCTCCACAGAGAAACATGACACCGTACATATTTTCTTAGCTTGGGTGTGTTTTGCACAGAGGCTAACTTTCTTTCCGTAGTACCCCAGTTGTCTCCAGACTCCGTAGAGGGTAATTCCCACAGACAAGGTTTGAAATTGAGATTATCCATGATACAGGAAGGCGGCACTGGTGGATTTCTGTATTCTATACTTGGCTGGGGAATTGGTGACATTGATTTCTAGGGGCTGACATGATAACCACAAACTTTTCTAATATATGGTCAAGGGGGGACGATGAATGAGGGGCAGTAGTCACATATGAAACTTATTCCCCTTGAAGAATTAAGCTCCTGGTCGCTAAACATTTTCCTGATTGCTCATCCTCTGTTGGCCTAGTAATAAAAAAATAAAATAGAACTTAGCACTGCCACCCTTGACAACAAAGGACGACTAGATTGATTGGATGCATCGAATGCGTTACGAACATAAAAGAAATGGCTATAGTAACCGAGTGCAGAATTGACACGAAGTTAGAATTCATGGGGGGTGGGGGGAGCCATGTCCTCTATTGTCATGCAAATCAGGACTAATAGAATTGAAATTTTCCTAACAGCATGTTGTCTCTTCCTACTACATCTGGCAAAATTTGTCCCTTTTAAAAAATGTCACTGTCCTCCTGTATTTATGTATGTGCGGATGCCTGATGAACTTGTAAAGAGACATGATGGGCCATTTCACTTTTCCCTAGGGTAACTCTGTTGCCTATGATGGAGTTGTTCCTGGTCTGCATGGACGTGAGCTCAGGATCAGGCCCATGCAGAACCACCCTATGAAGATTTGGACATCTGCAAATAGAAGGTCGCAGAGTGGAGGGCTGGTCGTGGATTTCATGTGCTGGACTGGAGCGCTGGAAATCTGGGTTACATTTTTGGCTGTGTCACAGCATCCTTGTATGACCATGGTCAGCCACTTAATCTCTCTGAGTCTCAGTTCCCCTATCTGTAAAATGGGGCCATTAATGCTCACTTTGTCCACTTAAGGTGAGATTGTGGTTTTGTGCCTGTGCCAAGGAGTGCAGGGCGCCCCCTCATTCCCCTGTGAATGCTACCTGTGTCCCAGGTTACAGTGCTGATGGAAAGCAGCTTCCATAGGGCTGCTACTCTGCTTCCTTCACAGGTTGGCAGATAGAGAGTGGGCAAGGGTGGGGCCCAGGTGAAGCGTTAACTCCACCAGCCAGTGCAGCTGAATTTTCATGTAGGAGGAAATAATCTATGCCTAATATAGGGCAGGCACAGGTAACTCCCCTCCTTTGAATGGTTCAGTGCTCAGTCTACTCCTGGGGTAGAATGATTGTGCACTGCCCCTCTCTCAGAGTTTGTGGTGTCTTGACAATCAGACCCCTGGATTGTAAGCCCTTTAAGGCAGGGACTGTCTTTTCCTCCAACCCTGCACGGTGCCTACAACACCGGGCCCCTGAGCTCAGCTGGGAACTCTAGATGAACTGTCATGCAATTAACAATAAATAACAATAGAATTAATAACTTGGCAAAGGCAGTCATTGGGCATTTGACCTTCTGCCTTTGTTGTGAGGCAGGGCCTCAGTCCCAGTTGTTATCGGAAATGCAGCCCTTAGAAAGGGACGTTTCCAAAAATTAAATCTCAGCACCAACCACTCACTCAAATTAACCTGAACTTTTTGCAAAGTTCAATTTTTGGTTGGGTTGCCTTTGTGGGGTGTGTGTGTGTGTGTGTGTGTGTGTGTGTGTGTGTGTGTGTGTGTGTGTGTGTGTGTTTGTGTTTTTAAGGATTTTCTGCACTTTCTGATTTTATCTTGGAAGTACCAGGGATCTTGCAAGAGCCATAACTGGTGAGATTTCCAGCTCAATTTCGCCAGTCAAAGACAGCTCCCTCTGGGTTTGTTTTCTTTATCAGTATAATGGAATGTTACCGTACCCCACCAGCCCTGCTGATCATCACACTTTGCTGATGTGGGTTGCCCAAAGAAAGGATTAAGACCTGACAATGCACTCCCTCACTAACCTCAAAGCAACAAGGTCTATTTTCGAACTTACTATGATATTATAGTGGGCTACGTTCCCAAGTGGATCAGTTACTGTTCTAAAATGTGGTGCCTGAGAGATTGCGAACTCAATAAAGAAAATAAAGTGGAAGGAATGAAATGTAAAGTGCTCTATTAGGTTTATTCCAGAACATAGATCAGAGTTATTGTCCAGAAAGAGCAGAATGGAATCTGATTATATTTCACTATTATGTCTTTATATTGTCCCTTTGTTACAGCTTAGAATTTTTAATGCAACCCCCTCAAATAGATGAGATTTCACTGTTGCCTTCTATTTATCTCTATTTTATCCAAACCACAAGATGAATGGGGAAGTGAGGGGAATTTGACACCATTTGCACTACAGTTCCTCATCCCACTTCTTATAGATCATCCTCATACCCTTATTGTAATTCACTTAGATGCAGTGCCATCTCTCAAATACAATACCAAGCTTAACGGAGGACGCCAGAGAAAGTGAAGGGAATTGATGTGTTTGGCATGAGATGCATGCATTTTTTTTTATTTGCCAGAAACAGGCTGAAAATCACTCTTGCTTGACAATTATGGTGGTTTCTCTGGAGACAGAAGAGAAGAAGCAATCTTCGGGCTGGTATTTCCGATGGGTCGAAGCACAAAGAAGCTTAACAAGCCATTAGACTTGGAAAGTGATACGTTTTGTTTACTTCCAAGTCATGTAGGCAGATTTCCAGAAACAGGAGTCTAAAGTTAGGTCCACATTTAGTCACCTAAATAAATAACCTGATTTCAAATATGTTGAGCAACCAGTAGGGTCCATTGAGGTCAATGGGAACTCAACCTCTTTACTAATGAGGTTGCTTATTTAGAAGCCTAAATAAGGATTATGGGTCAGAATTTTCAAAGCCACATGGGAGAGTTGATCAATTCCTATTCATTGATATTCAGTGTATGCGTTCAAATCCCTGTGGTGCCCTCTAAACCTCAGCCCAGGAGCCCAAATAAGGATTTAGGGCCAAAATGTTGAAAATACTCAGCACTCAAAAAATCCTCTTTAGGTACCAGAAACCTCTAGTGCTGGTCAAAATTCAGCTTTTCCATCCCGTGAGAAATCCTGCGACTTCGAAATTTGTTAATTTCTGAGTTTGTTGCAAAATGGAATATCCTGAAACTATTTTGTGTTGGCCTCATTGAAACATTAAAGTCAACATTAACGAGCCTGATCATTTCCCATGGACACTTTGACTACATCAATATATTCCTGCAAATTGTTCTGATGATGTCAGATCAGCATTTTAGGGTGGCAAACTGTTCATAGAATCATAGAATCTCAGGGTGAGAAGGGACCTCAGGAGGTCATCTAGTCCAACCCCCTGCTCAAAGCAGAACCAATCCCCAACTAAATCATAGGAATCCATAGGAAAATTTTCAACCAGCTCAACTCCGCACCCAACAGCTCCCATTAAAACCCCTAGAGACTGCAGTGACCAGTTTAAAAAAAAAAAGGCTCAGCAGGGAGGAGCACCCATTGTTCTCTGTAGGCGCTTTGTCCCTCTTGAAAATCATTCCCCAACTGTGGGTGCAAAAGGTTTGTGAACATGTGGCCTGCAGAACCTGACCTTAGTCTCCTATTTTAGAAAATCATGGCAGTAACTCTTTCTGCTGTATAGTGACTGCTACAGATGGCTTCTGATAATGATGTCGTTTGGCTGGATATTCAACGAGCTGTTTATTTGGTAGAAATTATATCTTTTTTTTTTTGCATATTTTTTTCCCCAATGGCCCTGGTAATCTGGTTTAAACAACCAGCTGGAGACTGCCTTTGCATAGACGCGCCCATGGGTGGTACAAAGCCAGCGGTGTTTGGTTCTGTCTACATTCAGCCTTCCAAGCAGGAGAAGAGAACATGCCCGAAGAGAGCTGGAGTTCATCAGCAGTAACTGGAGTGAGATGAAAAGAAGGCCTATGGGAGTTAAGGGTTAGTAACAATTTGCTGAGAACCAGCCAGCGCAGCTGTCAGACAGGAATGCCTGCCGCCCATTCCCAAACTGAGTCCACAACCACGCTGTCCTTATTCTAGAAAGTCACTGTGACGGTACCTCCCATAAGGCTTTGTGGGAATATGACATAACTGGAATATGTTTTGTGCTGCCTGTGCCAGGTACATATCTATGTAAAGGTTATGATCTACTAGTTATGTTCACCCTAGTTGTATGCAGGCACCATTTGTGTGTTCAAGGTTATGAACATTGGCTGTGTAATTGCTTGATTCCTAAGGGGCCTCAGTTAGAACATTTGATGACTTCTTGGGAAAGGAATGTGCAAATTAGGTGTTCAGTCAGGGGGCACTTAACAGACAAAAGAGCTTGGAAGATTCCAATCCACATTAGAAGTCTACCTGAGGACGTTCAAGGCAGCATGTGGGTAATGGCTGCTACCTGCAGTCCTGAGTCATGCATGGGCATGTGACCTGCCCATGTGATTCCGAATCTCCATTCTGTGACTGGATTCTACAGAGGGAGAGGAGGGGGTCTCCACCCACAAGAGACAGTCTATTTAAACCTGTGGGAGACCCCTCCATTTTGTCTTCAGCTGGCTAAAG